>JAODFY010297288.1:0-13781 GCA_027580055.1 Paracaudina chilensis
TGTACACACACACACACACACACACACGCACACACACACACATATATATATATATATATATATATATATATATATATTGTGTGTGTGTGTGTTATGTTATGTTAATAAGGAGTGTTGTATCGGTTTCACCCTCGTGTCATTTCACCCTAACGCTCGCACCATTCTATTATACACTTGATTAAACTTTTCTTAACAATTTTGTGAATTTGTCGTTTACTTTACATCCACTAAATTAATGACGCCACTGTTCATCTTGCATTTCGAATTTGTATAAAACTATTGTATTATTTACATTTTAAAATATTTCGTAATTATTTTACCACAGACAATAGAGAACTTTTTAAACAACAGTTGCAAGGTACATATGAGAATCTTTACAGTGCAGTCCAGCCAATTCCATACCTGAAAGATAGAATGTTTTCCGTCAATACGATTTATGTCGAAGGAGGCATTCAATGTTTAAATACACAGACAAGTCATAAAGAACACTGGGAGGATTTAGAATCTTACTACAGTATCAAAACTGATTCTCGAGTGAAATCAAAGCGACGCATTATAGAGGCTGAGCCTGGTTATGGTAAGTCAACTCTTACGCTAAAACTCGCATACGAATGGTGTCATGGAATCAGTGGATCACTGGTAGAAGACGTGGACATTCTCATCATTATAAAATTGAGGCAAATGAAGGGAGTTTCATCGATTTACGAAGCAGTAAAATATTTTCTCCTACCGAAAGATTCTAACCTCCTTCCAAACGATATAAAGCAAATTTTAAATGAATCGACGTCTGTAATGATGATCTTAGATGGCTGGGACGAATACCCAAATCACAACAATGATTCAAACGCTGACGTTGTTGACATCATCAAAATGCAAATGTTTCCTCACTTTGACGTTATCCTAACTACAAGAACAAATTTCCTGCCGCCAAATATAGCACCACAGACCAAACGAATACGCTTGACAGGATTTGATAGCAAAGCACAGGAGAACTATTTAAGAAAAGCAGTTGTACAGACTGGCGATAATGCTGATGAGATGCTCAAAGATCTCATCCAGGACAACCCAATCCTCGGTGATCTTTTCCAGGTTCCGCTCTTCTTTGTCATGTACGCCCATCTCAGCCAAGAGAGCAACACTTTCCAGAATTGTACTTCCATCACGACTTTCTTTCGTTATATAAGTTCATGTTTATATCAACATTTGGAGAATAAAATGGATGATAATTCGGAATTCAAACTATCAAAGGACAACCACCATAAGTTGGACAAAGTTGCTTTCGACAGTCTTGTTGGCAATGACAAGAAGAGTGAATGGGATCAGAAAGAATTAAACAAACTGATAGACAAAGATTTTCTGGAACAATATTTGCACATCGGAATCTTGAGAGAAGAGGAGATAATAAAAATAACCGATGAGCCAGGAACACTGCCGTCTAATCACATCCAACATATCACGATCATCCGATTCTACCATAAGCTCTTTTGTGAGTGGTATGCCGCTCATTACCTGGCGGAAAAGGTAGTTGAATTAAGCAAAAACAGTAATGATGTGGACGAACTGTTGGATGATTTGGATCATGCTAGTCTACAATACGTCTTTCGATTTGCCTGTGGGATTAGCAAAAATGCAGCTATGCAAATCGTTCGGTATGTTCATGGTGTTGATGGTGGTGATAAGTCTGTAATTCTTTGTATTCTTGAACAAATGGGAAACATAAACAGCATAATGGAGAGAGTAGAATCTGTTTGCTCCAAAGAAGTTCAGATAGGGAACCAAGACTCCAGGCTCATGCAGCGGTCTGTTATACAACTATTAGATATCGCATCACACAAAGAGGTAATGAACAAGTTACATAGCAATATAATCAAACTGGTTCTAACGGTGATTCTTTTTAACACATAAACCCATTTTTAATTATCATTATCAGTTTATTAATTTGTCTTGATTAATCTGTATTATGTATCAGTAGCAATCGTTTCATAAAACTAAACGTTCAGTTTTCTTATTTGTAAAAAATGAATTATTATCATGAACTAAGTTTATTCCGGTCGTCAACCACTCAACCGTGAGATATAATTTTCGTTTTATGTAGACCAATATTTCACGCGTACTGCTCAATGGATCACTAGCATCAACGGATACTGAATGCAATGAATTGATACTAAAAAGCGGTCTTCGTTTACCAATTCTAAAGACCCTTGAACAGCTATGGGTTGAGCTGATTGGAACTTATCTGAACGAAGATGCAGTTACAGATGTGTTCAATTATTGTATGGGATGTTCAAGTTTACGGACACTCTCGTATGTATTATGTCCTTTTATTGTAGTGCTGCTACGTTTTAATATAAATATTATGGTATGTCTGTAGTTTATGGTCATTTCAGCATTTGTATAAGCAAGTATAATTTACATTAAACATTTGCTCGTTCCTTCTTTTTTATTCGACAGGTTTTCGAGGTGTTTGTTACCTCTCTCATTCACAAGAACGGATGTGCTCGCAAAAATGCAGACCAAAGAAGCTGAAGGTACTGGATATTTTTTAACTGTATATTAGACGTTTTATTGAAACGTTTGATTTTTCATTCATTAGTATAGGATATGAAGCCTAGTCTTAGCACTAACACAGACGCATTGCGTGGTATTTGATGTGCGTATGTGTCGTTAAAATAGCGCAATTATGTGTGTGATTTCAAAGCTTACCTTGTTTACAATTAAACGGTTAGGCAGAAAAGAGAATGAGGCAGCAACGCCACTATTACCTTTCACAAAACCTTGTTCAACGTATTGTTGTTGCTAGTAGTAAAGCATATGTTATTATATATATATATGCTATATGTATTATAATAGTGTATAGTGTTTTTCAAACGTGTTTGTTGTTATTGCAGTGCTATGGTACCCATCGGTAGTTTGGTATCGCCTTAACCTAACGACAGGACACTGGATGGTATGTACTTCCATGCGACATATAAACATTAACGTGTTGCATTCTTCCAATACTTATGACTGTAAACAAATACGATGAAATATATTTTGGATCTTGTCATGTAATTTCTTGATATGGTAGCTAAATATATACTGTACCATGTGTGTTGCAAATGTCAAATTTTGCTTGCACTATATAATTCGTATGTATACATATGCTGATTTGGTATAATAATGTTGGACTTATTTAGTGCTTATTATATTGTCCTTTAATTTTAGTACAAGAACAGGGAACAACAGGTCGTTGACGATGAACTGCAAACAATAGTAAGTTGAATTATTTTCGTTCCAGCGATCTCGGCAGATTATAAACTATGCGGCTCTTCTCAATTTGTTATCTTCAGGACGGATCATCCTGCACAGGTTTATTTATTTATTGTAGAACTCTAATCGCTATAAATTGGTATTGAATTGGGGAGCATTAATTTTGATTTTAATAAATATATTTTGATCTATATTTTTTGTAGGAGGTAGCCTTCAAGGAAATGCACAGCTAGGTAATATCCTCTCTTATGTAAGATATATTTACGGATTATAAAAATAACTATCAGTAATGCTTCATGATCGTTGAGGTAATACATTTGACATTTATTCAACAATTATACCACGTTTATTTATGTTTTTCTCACCAGAAGTCGTGTTTCCATAAATGTCGCCAATTAAAGGATTTTAAGGAATGTACTGTAAAACTAGTTGTTCTACTGCAGGCCCGCAGACTGATCACGGTTAATCCGCAAGTTAAACGAATCATCAATATGTCTACATCGTATAGTTGGTTCTTTCAGCACTCAACCAGTAGTAACCATTGTTGATACCACGAGTGCTCTCCCGTGATTTTCCTTACAAGGACCCGGTACTGAATACTGGGCTGACTCTTTCTTATAGTGCCTCGAATAAATCTGAAAGATATGTAACAAAGTGTAAAACGACAAAATAACAATACATTACAAAACGTTGGCCTTTTGGTTCTTTGTTCATATTATTGTCCAATTAATTATTACTGTTTTAATTCTTGGAAATAATTTACGAATTACATCACTCTCGCTTACGGCATCGTTCTGTCCCTCGTACTAGAAACACAACAGTGTGGGATAGCAAATCATCTGACGGAAAGTGGTTTATGTCAATATCTTAGTTACATTTAAACAGGAGGGAAAAAAATGTATATATAATATTTGATATATATTTTGATATATATTTTGATATATATATATATAGTCGTTTACAGTATAAAGTTGAAATATATATTAAATATATATATTAAACGTTATATATTAAAAATATATATTAAAAGTTAAAATATATATATATATATATATATATAGTCATTTATAGTATAAAGTTAAAAATCATGTTTGTATTACTTTGTGGACATTTTACATTTCGTTTGATACTAGATACTAGAAATGGTTGAGGACATTTAATTTAACATCAACAGCATAAATATCAATATATAAGGTCAAGCGCCGTTAACTTTCTTATCAACATTTTAGGGTTATAATAGCTATGATACGCTGATAGCTGGGAGACATACATAGCTTGTTGCTATATAAGTTCAGTATTATGGCGCAACGTTTTTAATATTTCTTGTTTGTTCTATCATGAATGTCTTGCAGTTAAAGTAAGCAATTTTTAATGTTTTATTTGGATACCATATCACCCATATAATTGATGTTGATGACAAGATTAAATAAAGCAAAATACAAATGTTTTAGTGTATGTTTTTTGTTTTATTGAAAGATAAACGTACACCGTTTGTAATGAACGCATACTTGACGGTGCAATTGGTTTATGAGTCCATGACTGTGGGGCATGTAGTTTGTATAGTTTCTACTATAGCCCCGTGTTACAATTTGTCTACACGGGCACACTGTATAGCCCCGTGTTACAATATAATGGTCTATACGGGCAAACTATAGCCCCGTGGTACAATATAAGTGTATATACATGGCACACTATAGCCCCGTGATACAATATAAATGTCTATACGGGGCACAATATAGCCCTGAGATACAATATAGGGTCTATACGGGACACACTATAGCCCCGTGATGCAATATAAGTGTATATACATGGCACACTATAGCCCCGTGATACAATATACATGTCTATACGGGGCACACTATAGCCCTGAGATACAATATAAGTGTATATACATGGCACACTATAGCCCCGTGAAACAATGTAAGTTTCTATACGGGGCACACTATAGCCCTGAGATACAATATAAGTGTATATACGAGCCACGTTGCAGCCTAACGTTTCATTCCTAACGTACCGTAAATGTTAACGTACTGTATCTTAATCGATGACGATCATCAAGGACATTCACAATAATGTTTGTCACTTTGTCTGAGTAGTATAAACTAGTACAATACTTGGAATATGGATATTTGCATGCAGGTATTTCAGCAAAGATAATCAGTATATTGCACATTGATAAAAGTCGGTAGAACAAGGGTGAGAGTGTGTGTAAAATAATATGTGTACATATTGCAGACTGAGAAAAAATAAAGCTTCAATAACCAAATCTATATACATCATTTTTAATTTGGTGTGTCAGTGAATTAAAAAATCCTCGAGTTATCTAACAAAATCAAAGGCACGACAGATCGAATTAACCTACCCATTTAGTGTCATTTCGTACATTTGTCATTATATTTTTGATCTGTGAAGCTGATGGATATTAATTTTACTTAAGCAAAGTTTGTTAAAACCATTAATGTCGTATGTAAAGGTTATCGAGCTTGTATTTATATTTATGCGCCAAATTTGGCTACCGCCTATGACGTCATGTGAAGATCAATCATCATCTATCGCGCATGTCAAGACGTGCGATGATCAAATATTATTAAACTTAGTCAAAGATTTTCCTTGGCATATGCTGACGGTGAATAGGGAATTATAAGCATGAGTTTAACGCCATTAGTTGAGAAAAGTCTGGATTAAAGCCCCCTTTAATTACATACAGTATATAGAAGTCGAGAATAATATATCAGTATTATGGCGCCAAAATACATTACTAAAATATATGTATGTATGCTCGTTGTACGTCAAAGTCACACGTAACAATGTGCACCTGTAAACCGCTGATAACTCGATGGAACCAATAACAGATATTATGCAGGGTTAGCTCTTTACGTCAGTTGTACAATATTCGTGTTTATATGATTTGATGTTACTATGATATTTACAATAAATTTAATTTGATTAAACACTTTGAAGGGGAATTGGATACATTCCGATATTATTTCCGTTATACGGTCGAATACTGTGTATAGCTTTCAGCTATTCTAAAATTTGTTTAAAAATAAATAAAGAAACCTCATGTTATCGCTATTACCTGTGTTTCACGAACCATTGTCTAATACACATTAAGTTACTGATACAGAAAAAGTATTATTTACAAGTATTATTTACTTTTCTAATCTTGACCGCTTTTATTCGTCCGGGGAAACTTTTTGAATCAGCTCCTGGAAATTTATCCAAGTGAGAACAACCTGTTGAAAACCCTTCAAACAAATACATGTTTACACCTATGAAATCAATGGTACTTTAAAGTTTCCGTACACTTTGTTTCAAAGCTGATCGAGAAAGAAAAAATAATACATGTGAAGCGCATTATTGAAATGGAAGCATGGTGGCGTTGATATAGTGCACATTCCAAACGTCTAATTTACGCTCTGATATACAAACTGCTGTAAGGGAAATGTATATAATGTGAGCTAAGAAAAAATAATATCTATGTTATGAGAAACATACGGATCCGTGAAGAATTATGTTACCATCATCTACTCCAAAACACTTTTTATTGCTGAAGCATCTAATATGAGAGTGAAGGCAGAAATGATTACAATGTTTATTATTTTCGTATCCATTTCGTTAGTTGGGCATACTCATGGATTAACTTACACATCGCAAGTTTCGAGTAAAACAGTTTTAAATGGATGTTGTGAACATGGGCAAACCAAAAACTGGAAATTTGCTGAAGCAATTTTGTTTTCTAATCAGATAATGGTGGATGATCGATTCGAGGAGACTGTGTCTGTGTTTGATAACTACTCACTGATTATCAACCCCGTCTCCCTCTCACATGAAGGAGTATACGAGTGTTTCTGTAACTTTACATCAGTCGTTAAATATATCCTAAAAGTAGAAGGTAAGTTAAGCCACTTTTATGGTTAAAATATATATATTTTTTTAATAATTGTATTAATATTTGTGTCAGTATAGCTCTAACGAAACACATTAAAATTGTTGTGAATATATCAAAATTGAGTATGTCCTTTTGTACCTTATGGCAAAATCCTAACCGATTTATCTTAAGTACTATTTAATACATATTTTGACTTTCCGTTTGTCCTCTGTAAGTTACACCGGTGATTGTTATTAGTGAGGATGGTATGGAAGTAACGCCTCCTTTACTAATCAAGAAAGGTAGTGACGTCACCCTGGTATGTTATGCCACGGGAGCCAAGCCAGCTGTAAACCTAACATGGGTTATTGATGGTACAGCCACCAAACCAACGCAGGCGACACGGGTAATATCCCAGGCAGACAACAGAACCTACGACACAGAAAAAACATACATTGGCCCTCTGAGGGGAACGGAAGGAAACATTTCATGCACAAGCAGCATCGGGTCAGCTCATGGACAACGAGTTAATGTACACTATATTACATGCTGTAAATATTGACATTGTATTCATTCTTTAATCTAAGATGATGTGCTTACTAATTTATACTAAATAATGTTGTTCAATAGGCATCTTATAATCCATATTTTATTTACAAAGATCACAAACTCGAACGTAAAACCTCACGACAGCATTATATATGTCAATCAATAATAAATATCGGTATGACGTAATATGTGTGACAGGGATTGAATTTAAAATGGTTTTCATTAAAGCAATTCCAGAGGTTTTTCTACGAATTAACGGTGAATCATCTGCGACTGTTTACGCGAAACATGGACGAATGGTCCTAGCAGAGTGCTATTCCATGGGAGCAAGGCCAAAGGAAAATATGACTTGGCTAATAGATGGTACATGGGTTGATAGGAACACATTTAACACCAGCGTTACCACGTCTGCAGTAGATGGGACCTTCAATACATCATCCATGTTGTTGGTTCCAGGGACTTTCCAAAGTGTAACCGTTACTTGCATCACCATTAACAGAGTAAACGTCAGTAGAACGATTCAGAGAATGATCACTACATACAGTAATTATTCCTTGTCCTATTTTGTAAATTCATGTTTAATAATTATTAAAGATAAATATTGATAATTCAGTCTCTTGTGAATTTAATTAAGTTATAAGATATGTTAATGTACTTCAGAGATGGTGACTATACATGTTGATTTGTTCTTCAAATTATTTTTTTGTAATCTTGACAGACATGTTTTGTTTTCTAAACAGTCCTTCCTAATGTCCAACTAACCATAAATGATGAAAAGGCTGACGACGTCATTGGAATAACCAACGAAGAGTCCGAAGCAGTGTGCCATGTCCTGGGAGCCAGGCCAGCTGTGAATCTCACCTGGCTCATCAATAATAAACGCATTAAGGATACAAACTCCCTCATACAGACGGAATCATACAATACAGATAGTATGACCTTTGACATGGTGTCAACTCTAACATTCCAACCAGATGGTATAAAGGGGAATATAACCTGTGTTGCTACTGGCATATATGGTAATGATATGTACACATCAGTATTGTACAATGTATATGGTAAGTGCGCTTTGATACCCTTAAGAATTTTTAGAAGGGTATATATTAAATCGCTTCAACTAACAAGTGAAGAAAATTATGTTTGATCCAAGCCGTTGCTCTTTGCATATGACTAGTTGCCGCATAGCACCTGAGTGTGAATAATATATAACGCTAACCAGCCCTCATCACCCATGAAGCTAAATTAAATCTAATTTGTGTTATATTAACAGGACAACAAACTCCGCAAACAACAGAAAAATCTGTGATAATTGTAATTTCTGGATCCTTTCTCATTTTTCTGGCTGGGACAATTGGATTTTTTATGCATAAAATAAAAGGTACAGTAATATTGCTTTAATAAAGAATTAATTTCTTAACAAAAGTGCGTTGCTTTATGAAGTTGTATCACTCTCATATTAGTTAATGAATTTCATGTGTTTCAGTCACTGAGCTATACATTGATGTGTTTATGAAGCAGTATATATCTAGCCGTTAATTTATTTCATATACATATACAGCGCAAATACAATATATGTAGTATATGTTCATGGTGACTGAAGAGCTTTGCATTCAAATTTATATCTATGCTATATATTCATGTAGTGCAACTTTTACTATATTTGGAAGAATATTGGATGTTCTACAATAATTATTAAAGAAGCCACAATTTATTAAAGACTCGTCTGATCATCATGCCTGCAGTTGGTATTTGATAGATGTATGTCTCATGGATCTAACTTGTTATCAATATATTGAATTGGAAAAACCCTCAATCAAATCATATATGATATATTTAAATTTGCTTTACAGCTATAAGGACGTCTTCGCTACAAGCGTAAGTATTTTTTTTGTTTATTTTCGCTTCTAATTTATTCTGTTTACGATGTAGAAACTTATTGAAACCAAAAGCTCATTGTAACATTTACAATTGATTTGCATAATAAAGAACACACGATGTACCTATACTAACGAAACTGTTGAAAAGACCTCATATAAATATTACCTATCCCGGTATTTCAGCTTATTCTGTTTTTATTAAAGAGTCCACTTATCCACTGAAAATGATACAGTCATTGAATTGTTTTACTTTTCTATTAATCTATTACGGCGAGAAGTGTCTCACATTGAAATACAAGGTTAGCTGTTCAAATAGGTACTTATAGATACTGCGTATAATAGAATAAAATAGGAAAGTCCATGTACAATATAAAGCATAGTTAGTGAGATACATAGTTATAGATTATGTGAAATAAAGATTATGAAAGTTAAAGATTTAAATAACTTGTTTATTTGAGTTGTATAATAATAAGTAATTGTTATTAATCATGTGTCTATTTAGAAGAGATTACGACTTCCCGGACGAACCACCAACATTGAATCGACTGAGCTCGATCGATCGGCCAGCAGGTAAATGGAATGCCTAAGGAAATCAATCATACGAAATATTAATTTGTTTCATTGTTTTCAATAAAAAGAATTGACTGTATGTTAGAATTATATATTTAACCTGTTAGTTTTTGATAATTTGTATTTATTTATTTATTTATTTATTTACCACCATACATGTTTACATATTCATGTTTGCAAATAATCGCAAGAGTGAGGAATAACGACTATAGTGTATTCATCCTGGTTACTTCTCTCAACAGTACAGGAAGTCCCACAATCCGTGTAAGCCTCATTTCCTTCACTCTATATATTTAGCACAATCCCTACATTCTTCTCTTTGGTACATGTATACGGACTGTGAGATATTATGGGATCATTATTCTTTGATAGGTTGTGGCTAATCCAGTAGAAACAGTGTATATCAAGGAGGATACACAGATACACACCGATTCAAATTCACACACTTATACGGAGGCTGCGATTGCAAGTCTATGATGGCGTCTCACAATGGGGTCCATACTACCATTATTATCCACAGTTACACCGATAGAACAGTATTTCAAAGCTCCATTATGGCTTGAGATATTGTATTGCATAAAAACAGGATATTAATTATAAATAAAATGATAAAATGATAGAAGGAACAATATAGTATAAAAATATGAGATAAAGAAAAAAAATATGATGGCCTCATAGTTTGTAAATGACGTCATGAACCGTAAATGTAATTACCCAAATATTCGTTTCGTATTGCTCAAGTGCACATATCAATCATTAATATGCAGTGAAATAAACAATATATTTGATTCCTCTGCCCCTATCCACTTTGATACATTCCAATAATGACTGTTGGCATGCCATCTCTTAAAACATTTGAAAATATAAGCCATTTTGAACTGAAGATTATACATATTTAATATGGTCAAAATTAACACGGATTTTCTCTCAATTGTACTGAATATTACTTTTTTATTATACCCCATTTGACGTCTGATATCTGATTTAAACTAAAATTAGATGTACATTTCATTTTCATTCTATATAGTATTCCTGAAACAATAAAAGCTGAAGGCCATTTTGGGAAACGATTATCATTGCAGAGCGAGCGACCATCAACTATATTAGGTTTGTTCAATTAGGTGAAAGTTGATGCTCTTGAATATTACATTACTCTTATTAGGTGAAAGCTGCTACTGTTGAATATTACATTACTATTATTAGGTGAAAGCTGCTACTGTTGAATACTTCATTACTATTATTTAGTGAAAGCTGCTACTGTTGAATATTACATTACTATTATTATTATTAGGAAAGTTGATGCTCTTGAATATTACATTACTATTATTAGGTGAAATCTGCTACTGTTGAATATTACATTACTATTATTATTAGGAAAGTTGATGGTCTTGAATATTACATTACTCTTATTAGGTGTAAGCTGCTACTGTTGAATATTACATTACTATTAGTAGGTAAAAGTCGTTGCTCTTTAATATTACAATACTCTCATAGAGAAAGTAATTGCAATTCATTTATCATGTTATTACTAATCATTTGACTATTTTCAGCCAACATAAAAGTACCGAAGCCACCGACGTAAGTCATGTTCATCACTGTTAACATTCCATTGGTCAATCATGAATATGTTCATCATCGCTAGTCATATTTCCCTCATTTTTATTCCGTAACTCTAGGCTTGACTTGCCTGAAATTCCAAGTTATTCAGCGACGGCAGAATATTCAGATGTTCCAACAATTGAACATGGTAATTAGCCTCGAAATATGTTTAATTTTTTAACAAAAAAACAAACTTTAACAACTATATTGTTCGTTTATTGTATATACGTTCAGAACATGCGTTATAAATAACAACTTACAATGTAGACTAACACCTATGTTCATGCGCCGAACCACTGTTCTCATCAGCCTATTACTCAGCAGTGAAGGAGACGGCCACACAGGGAAGAATCTTCTACGCTGGTGATATGCGTCTGATTTTAAACATGAAGATTGGACACTTCTACAACAGATGGATGGGAACAATAGGAGCATCAAATGACAAAACCAAATGTGTTTTAATTTCTACCGTATCAGGTGACTTTTGGATACAATCTACCTCTCGTACGATCTCGTACGAGCATTGGCGTCTGTTTATATAAAGTATATGTGTATTGACTCATTGTTGTCAAACCAAAGCCAATATCACCAGTCAGTATATGAACCGGTATGGTTTATGATTCAAATTTAATATATTGGATTGTATTGCCTGTACTGTTTAACATATAAGATAATATTTTGTCATGATGGTCTTAATACGTACAGTACGCGATTATCCCAATATTGTGTAAACATAACTCAACAGTACTCAACAGTATGTACATTTACATAAATTTTGGTTAAAATATTTCTATTGACGAATATTCTAAATCAAGTGTGTTGAAGATTTCCAGACTGAGAATTAACTATAACATGTTTCTAACATCTTGCTCATTTCTTACAAAAGAAACTGCTTTGCAAAAGAAAGAGCTTCACTGGGATGACTTTGTCAAGAGGGTTCTTGAATTGCCGAAACACAGAAACATCCCTATAGTTGAAGGAATTTGTATTGATACGGGTATGTATGACCAGTTGTATTTATATGAAATTTTGTAAATATGAATAAACTTGAGATATCATATAGAATTAATTTCTTTAATTATCAGCACATCTTTACCTGGTGCAAGAACATTTTATTTGTAAGACCCTTGATACCCGGATCTGTCAGCAAGCTGAGAGTAACCCCACAACCTTGCTAGGAATATCAGAGATTGAAAGGCATGTTCGTGGCTTACTGGAAGGAATGGAAGTAATCCACTCCTATGGGGTGAGGCATAACACATATTTCAATAGTGTCGTGATATAAGGACAAATATACGTTCATTTTATTACAGCTCTTAATATTAACAATTCCCAAATATTGATTTTGAAATTAAATTATTTTAATGATATTAATATAACGTTTTAATTGTTTTTAGTTTCTCCATCCTGGGTTGACATCAACCAAAATACTCCTGACCACTGAAGGAGACTGCAAGATCTATGATTTCTGTCTCGCTGATGACGCTGTAAAAATAGTCACCGTGAAGAAATCAAACGTAAACTTCTTTGGTTTTAGTCTTCGTCTTAACAATCTGCCTACTTTTGTATGTTTTGTAATGTAACTATAAACATCAAAATAGTACAGGGTAGATGAGTCATTTTTGGACTGACTGTGGTATTGTGTACGGCGTGTATTGGGCGTGCGTATCAGCGTAAAATATAAAAAACACAGTGAGTTTATTTGAACGCGAAATCTCAACAAAATTTATTTACATGGTCATTTCAGAATTCTCTATGTTTCAACGACCTTCCTCCCGAGTCGTTACAACGTAATGAGTACACATGGGCGAGCGATGTTTGGTCTGTTGCAGTTGTCATCTGGGAAATATTTTCGGGAGGTAAGGAAATATTTTACCACATAAATTGACATTTTTATATATTTTTATAATTGCATATCTATATACACAATGTTTGTGTGGTATGCTGTTACATATACGAGTCGCAATAACAGCGTGTTTTAATCGAGCTTTTATTTTTCCGTGATAGGTTCGCCTCCATTCCCAGCAGATACGCAAACTGATCACGTCGTGGACGTTCCGACACCA
>JAODFY010297398.1:0-13777 GCA_027580055.1 Paracaudina chilensis
CCATCAGAAATGAAAATTTTGCGCATCGGACAGAAAATATGAAAAAACGCAGTGAAACACCAAAACCGTGATTCACGTCGCGAAAAGCGCGATCACGCATTTGTCAAAGCCCTACCTTTACCACACCTTATGTGTGTGTATGTATGTGTCATTCCCAGACTCATCAACCTATACCACACCTTATGTGTGTATATGTATGTGTCATTCCCAGACTCATCAACCTATACCACACCTGAACACAATGGTTTTCAACTGTAGCATGGACAAAAACAACTTCCTTTTCCTTCATGGCTTTAGAAAAGGGATGAGTTGATATCAGTCACAGTACAAATTTGTTAAACTTTATTGTATCAAGCAAATACTTATGATCTTATTATGACTTGGGTAGCAAGTGTAAAAATGCTATACAATGTTAAATATCAGTACACAACATCATAAAATGCAATATTGCGCCATCCACCTTGGCTGAAATATATAAAATGCAGTTTTGGCCCAAAAAATATCTACGACTGGAAAACTTGTTGCTCAAAATTTGGGAAATAAAATTGATGATTGGAATCACTTTTCATACATTAAGGGTTGTTAAGATAAGAATGATCATATCCACCTTTACTGAAATATTTACTGAATTCTTGCCAAAACAGAGAAGCATCGCAGCGTTCTCAATCAGATACTCCGTCAGTCCACGGTGCACCTGTCGGAAGGCCCCTTCGCGGTCCTGGTGAACCATGTGAGGATCCTAGACTTTGACGTTAAGCGCCGTTACTTCCGCCAGGAGCTGGAGCACCTCGACGAAGTGACGAGACGTGAAGACATGGCCATCCACGTGAGGAGGGAACACATCTTTGAGGACTCGTACCGAGAGCTTCACCGTAAGACCCCGGAGCACTGGAAGGATAAATTCTATGTGGTGTTCGAGGGAGAGGAGGGGCAGGACGCTGGTGGGCTACTCAGGGAGTGGTATCTTATCATCTCCAAGTAAGAGACTATCTTTTCATTCTTGCTAGAGTGACATTTACTTTTCCCTCATTGAGTGTAATGTGCTTGCATGTGTGTGTGTGTGACAGAAAGATACAATCCCTAGCAATGGTCATGAATGTCTTATATGTAGTTTCATACCCTTTTAGCAGTGCTTTATGTCACAAGATCAAGATAAAGTACCAGAATATAAATGAACAGAGCCAGGTACTTGTGTTGGGGAAATCCTCTAAACATGCATGCAAGACATTGACAGTTCTAGTCAAACAAGATTAATTTTTGGATGAATGAAATATACTTTGGAAATAAAACATCTAACTGGAATTAAGAGATTTAAAGGTATTTAAGCATTATGGTAATACTTTGATGTTTTTTACTTATAAACAGGGAAATATTCAACCCCATGTATGCCTTGTTCCGTACATCTCCTGGCGATCGGGTCACATATGTCCCGAACCCGTCTTCTCATTGCAATCCCAACCACCTCAGCTACTTCAAGTTTGTCGGAAGGATTATCGCCAAAGCCATCTATGACAACAAGCTCCTAGAATGTTATTTCTCAAGGTCCTTCTACAAGCATATATTAGGCAAGGCTGTCACGTAAGTATGAGCATCTCTCCTCATTCTTCACTAAACTACTGTCATCAAAAATACATACATGGAATAATGTTACAGAATATACAATGTATAGAATGAATCATAGTGGTGGACAGAGGAGCCAGAAGGTATCAGAGATATGGCTCCTTGATAAGAAAAACAGGATAACAAAGTATCAATAAAATAATGATACATTTTATGGCAATGTGAAAATCCATCAGGAATTCCACTCAAATGCCTTGTTCTAATTGGTTGTAGCAATAAAAGTATAAACCAGTATGAATAATAGCATTGATACTAGCACATTGACTAACATGTTGGATTACATTTGGGATATATTTTAGGGTAATGGATTTTTGCAAAAAGCAAAACAGCAGTTTCGAGTTGCTTATAGTGAGTTAAATTTGAATGAAATTCCATCTTAAATTCCTTCATTCTCTAAATCGGTTGTAACAATATAAATATAAAAACCACATCGATGCTAACATATAACATGTTGGGTTGCATAAAACTAACACATATACATAATTGGTTACATTAAACTAACATATTACATAATTGGTTACATTAAATGAACATGGTTACATAAAACTAACATAAAACTAACATATTACATGTTGAGTTACATAAAACTAACATGTTCGGTTATATTAATGGAGTGTATGTATCATATATTTAGGCCATTTGTCCTTGCAAATCTGACAACTCACAATCATTTTTACACATCAGTTAATAATTTGCATTGGAAAAATGAAAGAGCCCTAGCTTCTTCAAACAATTATCACTTTGTAGGCAGCCTACAAAGAAAAGACACTGGGTTTTCTGTAGACGTTTTTCAGGTGAATTACAGTAATTAATGATGAGGAACATTCATGTCAAGACTGCTGCATTCGACATTACTTGTAATGTCATTTGTTTCATGCATGAACACAATGTGCAGAGATGTATTGAAGGGCTGTCTGTTGCTTGTTTACAGGTACAGCGACATGGAGAGTGAAGACTATGCATTCTACCAGGGCCTTGTGTTCCTCCTTGAGCATCATGTATCTGAACTTGGCTATGAACTCACCTTTAGCACAGAGGTAAATGCCTAGACTTTCAAAAAACACTTAAACCCTGAAAGAACCCAGGATCCTAACAGACCTACTAGAACACTCCGCCTTATTAGACCTACACATTAGACTTTCACATTAGACTTTCACATTAGTCTTTCACATTAGACTTTCACATACATTAACACTTGCCATTACCAGACATATACAAATATTTGTTGACCCTGTAAGACCTACAAGAGCACTTGACCTTACCAGATCTACAAAATCACTTGGCCCTACAAGGGCACATGACTCTACGAGGGCCTCAGGAGCAGTTGACCCTGTGAGACCTACAAGGGCACATGACTCTACGAGGGCCTGAGGAGCAGTTGACCCTGTGAGACCTACAAGGGCACATGACTCTACGAGCGAGGGCCTGAGGAGCAGTTGACCCTGTGAGACCTACAAGGGCACATGACTCTACGAGGGCCTGAGGAGCAGTTGTCCCTGTGAGACCTACAAGGGCACATGACTCTACGAGCGAGGGCCTGAGGAGCAGTTGACACTGTGAGACCTACAAGAGCACTTGACCTTACCAGATCTACAAAATCACTAGAGTTAAAAGAGTGAACCCACTGGATTGGTCAGAAAACCAGCCATTTGAGTGCATGAATAAATTGGTATCAGGTCTCTCCCATTGGGAGGGTTCCAAACTTTTGAAACTGTCCCCCAAACCCCCTCCCCTCGCTAGCCTATCCCCCCCCCCCCCACCCCAATACCCTCTATGCCATAGGTGTAATGAAGAAATTTGATCATTACCCCAGGGATAATTTAGCCCCAGGTTGGGAACGACTGCTTGAGGCTAACTTTCTTCATACCCTATCTTTCAATAGATTGAGGAGTTTGGTGTAACCGAGACTCGAGAACTGAAACCCGGCGGAACGACCATGCCAGTGACAGAGGAAAACAAGTTGGAGTATGTGCGGCTCGTCTGTCAGTTGAAGATGACCAGTTCAATACGCAAGCAGATCACCAGCTTCCTGGACGGCTTCTACGACATCATCCCCAAACGGCTCATCAGCATCTTCGACGAGCAGGAGCTGGAGCTGCTCATCTCGGGGCTCCCCACAGTGGACGTGGACGACCTCAAGGCCAACACAGAGTACCACAAGTACCAGAGCAACTCCCTGCAGGTACCTACCTTCTGCAGTCCTTTGCATCTCTTTAAATGCCCAAGCTCCCAAGAGTCCCTGGTGAACGGGAAGATTTTAGGACTCTTGGCAGAGGAGTATAATATTTATAATAAGCTCCCTTACCTTCTGGCTGTATGTAGGTTTAGTCCTAAAATACCCCACAACTCACCCCCAATATCTTTAACATCTTTAATAGAAATAGTCCTTCATCTGCCTCCGGATATTCGGTTAAAGAGACCACAAAATATATGTGACATATGAAGTTTATTTCTCAAAAATAAAGAAGAGTTGATTGCACAATAATGATGACATCTATGCAACTGGTACACACTTTAAATTGCCTTTGTAAACATATGATCTCTAAACACCCCATCAAACAACAAAGAAAAATTGCATTGCAGAGTCCTGGAACGCAAGGATGATTACCTTTTTAGAAGGTTTCTTGAATATTGGTCATCTATTTTCTTTCAGATCCAGTGGTTTTGGCGAGCACTTCGTTCGTTCGATCAAGCCTTGCGAGCTAAGTTTATCCAGTTTGTGACTGGGACCTCTAAAGTGCCACTGCAGGGGTTTGGCTCCCTCGAAGGAATGAATGGCCCCCAGAAATTCCAGATTCACCGCGATGATCGATCTACGGACAGATTGCCAACAGCCCACACATGGTAAGTGAATGATCTATGAATGATCTGATCACATGATATGTGAATGATCCAATCACATGGTTTGTGAGTGAATGATATGATCACATGATATTTGAATGATCCAACCACATGGTAGGTGAGTGAATGATCTGATCATATGGTATGTGAGTAATCAAATCACATGGTATGTGAGTAAATGATCTGATCACATGATATGTGAGTGATTCTATCACATGTTAGGTGAGTGAATGATCTGATCACATGATATGTGTATGATTCTATCACATGGTATGTGAGTGAATGATCTGATCATATGGTATGTGAGTGATCAAATCACATGGTATGTGAGTGAATGATCTGATCACATGATATGTGAACGATCCAATCACATGGTTTGTGAGTGAATGATCTGATTACATGATATGAGTATGATTCTATTGTGAGTAAATGATCTGATCATATTGTATGTGAGTGATCAAATCACATTGTATGTGAGTGAATGATCTGATCACATGGTATGTAAATGATCCAATCACATGGTTTGTGAGTGAATGATCTGATCACATGATATGTGTATGATTCTATCACATGGTATGTGAGTGAATGATCTGATCACATGGTATGTGAGTGATCAAATCACATGGTATGTGAGTGAATGATCTGATCACAAGGTATGTGAATGATATCCATTGGTAAGTGAATGATGCATGAATGATCCGATGATACTGGATTGATCTGATCACAAGCTAGGTGAATGATCCAATGCCAGATCTATATGAGCAAAATATACACTGTTACAATATGTAGCTGCCATCAGATTGTAAGGCGTAACAAGTATGATTGTGATGTTCCACACTAACACTATGACCATGTTTCCATAGGAAATAATTCAGTATTGCAGGTTATTTCAAATTAGAATCACATGGTATATACAAAGAAAACCTTCCCCTTTAACACAATCCTCCCTTTGTCCTTTAACATCTCCTACCTACCTTAAATAACACCCGCCCTCTCTGGCTGCTATCAGATAACTAATAGCACTACCCCCACCCATCTCCACCCCATCAATGAACCTCGTACATATATTAAGTGAAGAGACTGTGTCATCATCTGGTTAAAGGTGCCTATCAGAGAAATCATGAAAT
This sequence comes from Paracaudina chilensis, assembly GCA_027580055.1. Lineage (NCBI taxonomy): Eukaryota > Metazoa > Echinodermata > Holothuroidea > Molpadida > Caudinidae > Paracaudina > Paracaudina chilensis. Next base: position 5,589 of record JAODFY010297398.1, read on the forward strand.
CCCAATAATTTCCTTGTACTAATATGTAACAAAAGTACAAGACGCACAACAAAACTATATGCCATAACAATCTTCAATAATGATCCATAAGGCGCTATATATGTCCAACATAAGTGTAGGCTATTTGTTGATCTGCACTAATGATTTGTTAGGCTATATATGTTGTCCATCATATGTGTAGTCTGTGTTTATTCACACTAACGATCTATTAGGGTATATATGTTTTCCATCATATGTGTAGGCTATGTGTTTATCCACACTAATTGGTTGATCGATAAGCAAAACCCATAAATCTATACTTCTTTACTCTTTCATGTGATAAGATAAGGAATAAAATATTTAAATTTCCTGGCAATATAACATTGATCATTTCTCTTCTTTGTTTCAGTTTCAACCAACTTGATCTGCCAGCCTACGAGACCTATGACAAACTCCGACAAGTGTTGCTACTAGCAGTGGAAGAATGTCCAGAAGGATTTGGCTTAGCTTAGAGAGGTCGATCACAGAGTGGTTGCTGATCACAGAGTGGTTGCTGATCACAGAGTGGTTGCTGATCACTTGGAACTTTAGCAGGATGAAACCAAGACTTCTGCTACAATTCTCCTCGACTGTGTGTGAGATACAAGAGAGTGTGGCATTAACAGATATCCTGTTGACTGGAAATTTGTGAACAACTCAGATGTGCTTCTTAAGCCCGGTTTGGTGGAATGAGGAAAGGTTTGATAAACTCTCTCAGAGACACCTTAGGACACATTTTATTGTCAGTTAACTTTGAAATGTGCTCCATTGAACATGTTTCAATTAATCGCTATACCATATTTTGGAAGTAGTTATTGGATGTTCTGAATATACTCATTGCCATTTTTCTAAAATTCTACTTCTGAAAGAAAGGAGATAAGATTGGGAGGTCATTTTTTATGAGTTGCTTCGGCAAGGAATGTGCTCCTCATTGAATCTGTTATCCTGAATACAAATGTTTAGGATAGATCTTTAGAAGACTTAAACATCTTCAGAAGGCCGCTCTGGAAGAAAAAAATATCTCTTACTAGCCAGTGTTCTGCTTCCTACAAACCTCATTTTGTTTGCAGCTAGTGCTAATCCATGTATATTTCTGGCGAATATAACATAAACAAAAGATGTCAGCAGTGTGGTGTTTCAGCCTACTATAACAGTGTCAAAGGAGGAAACTAGCGTAAATGATACAATACATATTTTTAGCTGGTTCTAAATGTTCTTAATCATCTGGATAAATGGCTGGATCTTTTATTCAGTCATAATTTCATTAATTCAGAGAGATAGTATCGGTTAAATATTTTCAATTTCATTATGCCATTTGAGATGATGGTAGTAAGGTAACATGATATCGTCTGGCCCTACAGGAGAAGGTTTTCATAATACCAGCATGTGCTGGTTAAAATAATCAGTGGGCAATCCAATATATCAAAGGAATACACCTCTCATCCCAAATATCGCTAGAAATCTGCCAGTTTGGTCAGGGCATTTGATGTTATGTATGGGGCTGGTAAACAACTCCCACCCCGAAATGCCAAAAACCTGCTAGTTTGGTCAGTGCATTTGATGTTATATAATAGATTTTCATGGGTATAACTGTGATATTCTTTTCCGACGAGGCTCGGCAGCCTTTTAAATGTAAAATGCTGTGTCAATTAATTAATAAATGTCAATTGGGAGGGGGAAACTGATTGATATATGTCAATTTGGGTGGGTCAAGTTGACATTCTATTTTATATCGCTCATGTTTGTATTTGTGTCTTCAAATTTCTTCAAATTGTTGATAAAGATCCCATTAAAAGACTGTCTCAGAATGTCTTTTTGAGTTCTGGGCCAAATATATAGTAGCAAAATAATTCTCACTAAGCTCAATCCATAGCATCCCCCATATAAATAGCAATTACACTTTGTTAATAGGCTTTAGATGCCCCCACCAATGTTCTAGGCCCTCCTGCAAATCTGACAAATTTTAGTCAAATCTTCATATTTCAAATCTAGTATTTGTTTTTCTGGGCTCATGATATATTTTGCCACCAAACCAATACACATTAGAAAAACACATAAACATGGTTCAATATGGATGGTCGTTTTCTTACAAACTCCAGTATTAACATGCAGTGTTTGTGTAATATGATTGCATTTAGCACAAAAACATAACACTACCAAAATACATTGTGTCATATGTAGGAATATTTTGTCATGGTGGATGGATAAAGGAATATGTCTCCAAAGATCATATTCTCTTCTCTGGTTTCATTTGAAAGGTACAGAGGCTGCCATCTTTTAGCAAAATTATTTGAAATATTATTAAGTCTTGACATGGTCTTGACAAGGCTCACTGGGATTCCATGCACCGCTGAAATTTCTTTTATTACCCCTATTTACGCAGAAACCATGTTTTAATTATATGGATTGATTCGTTTGTGAAAGTTCACCCCCATAATAACAAATGTATGTAAAACGTTACATCGAAACCAATTATCCCACAGACATAAAAAAAGGGCAGGCAGAAAATAAGGTATGGACTCCTAGAAGTGCCATCATAGATAATGACATATATATATATCTTTCAATTTATAAATTGATTGACTATCGATCTATTTCTTGATGAAGGATGAGATATTGTTGGGGCTGCTGGTTTCAAATGAGTTTCATTTCAGATTGATGATATTTATCGCATCTGGAGGGCAGAAAAACAAAGTATGGACTCCCAGATGTGCCATCATAGATAATGATATATTATCAATATATTACTGAAGGTGCATCTTTCAAGCGCAATTTATAAATTGATTGACTATCGATCTATTTCTTGATGAAGGATGAGATATTGTTGGGGCTGCTAGTTTCAAATGAGTTTCATTTCAGATTGATGATATTTATCACATCTAGACACACACACAGTAAATTTGAAGGTTTTCCCTTGTCTTTTTCTTGAATTTTCCTTTCGTGTAAAAGAAGATATTTTCTATAAAAAAAAATTGAATGGAAATTGAAGTCCTACATTTCCTTGTGTTTTCTTCAAATGTAAGTTTATTGTATTAGTTTCTTTTTAAGTCTTGAAAAGATGGGAGAAGGCTATATGTAAAAATGTTAAGCATGTTATTGTAAATCCAAAATTATAATTGTTCTGGTGATCAAATAACGTACCCTGTAAAATGTTTATATTTCTTGCACTTTTTTCCTTCCACATCGGAAAGTCGTTATCCTTTGAAGTTTAAAAGAAATAGCTTGAAAAAATTAGATTGATCTTTAAGTTTTATTTCATTACATTTTTTTTTTTTTGTAATTTGCTTCTCAAAATGTTGCAGGTTATAATTTTCTGAAATGAGGACTTTGACGTTTACAGACCTACTTGTCAAAAAAGTTTACAAAACAGAATTATACAATTGAACTGATTGCATTAAGAGCAATAAATGAATGATTAACAATTGAGCAGACTTGTACTCATTTTGTGGCGGTTTATAGAAGCCATTCATTATTATTAGGGGTGGGTGGGTTGTGCACACAATACTACTCATTGACGCAATACTGTTCATTGTCGCAACGTCGCTCGTTGTCACAACGCCGCTCGTTGTCGCAACGCCACTTATTGTCGCAATGCCACTCATTGTCACATTACTACTCGAGTTGGCATGCTACTCAAGTTGGCATGTGTGTGTGTACTGGGGTGTGTGATGTGACGGCTTGCTCGTAAACGCAACATTTCAACGACATGTTGGATCAATGTCATATAGAACTCGTAGATGCATCATGATGTGTAGATATTCCCTGTTGTTTTTGTTGTCCATGAAAGACATGAATATTAAAAAGTGGTTGGGGCTTAAGTAAAATTCTTAAAATGTCAATAACTTCACAATGGTATGTCCGATCTGCTTCATACTTGGTATGGTGATGTAAGTTGATGAGTGGTACATTGTCACACAACAATAAATATTCCTGAGTAGGCAGGGCTTAATGCTTAATTGCTCAAAATAGCTTGTAAAAACAATCTTAGAAACAATATGTTGAATTACTGTTATTTTGAACTGGTAGATGCTCCATGATTAGTAGATGTGCCCTATTGTTTTTGCTGTCCATGACATGAAAATTAATAGGCAGGTAAAATTCTAAAATAACTTTGCAACGATATAACCAATCAACTGCATACTTTGTAGATTGGTGGTGGATAGTTTCCATATGTTAATAACATTTAACCTTAATAATAATATTCATGTTTGTGGGCCATATAGGATTTGTTCTCCCTCATTCCTGAACTTCGTTGCCACCATTACAATGACAGCTTTTCCTGTGAGCTATATAGATATTTTGCTCTTATCGTATTGTTTGGGTGTAAGGCAATAAAAAACCACAAATATTCTCTCAGAAGCCCATAAAAGGAGTAGTCTAGTGACAAATTAAACTGGACTGAAAAAATGAAAGAAATGCAATCAAGTTGGCATGTGTGTATGCTGTGATCAAGTTTGCATGTGTGTGTGTTGTGATCAAGTTGGCATGTGTGTGTGTATTTTGCATTTATAAATAGCTGGTTCAGTCAATTAAAGGGATAGTCTATAGTGAAAATAGGAAGTGAACTTATTGCTTAGTCTGGTATTACATGTATCCATAGAGTCTAGGGATTTTATGTGAGTGGGGTATGATTAATGTGTTGATAGTAAGGTGTGAAGCTGGTAAAATCTCATGAGTGTTAGATGTTGGGTCAGATGGGTAGGGTGATGTTGATGTCAGGATTGTAGGATGGTAGGTAGGGCTGCAGGGGGTATGGTGGTAACAGTTTCACTCTGGGTTGGGGATATGGGTTGGGATGTAGACTGATACCCAGGTGGTTGTCTGGAGAATGGGTGTGGTGGTGGATCTGGCCAGAAGATGCTATTTAAGAGCCGATGTCCTATACGGACAATTTCTGGCGACTGCACTTGGAAGAACGATCTCTATCTACATGCCCCCGCGCGAAGCGCAAAATTTAAGATGGGTGCAGTTTTAGGCCAAATTGTTTAGGCTGACTTTTAATGGAAATGTGTCAGCCCGTTTGTAAGCTCCTGCTAAGGGGAGTGGATGATCCATGTCCCCTTTCAGAAATTTTCATTTTAAGAGGGGTTATTCTGCAAATTTTTGCAGTTTTGCAATTTTTAGTAAGTAGCAGACTGCCCCAAAGTGGACTCTAGATTCGGCAGGTCGTCACGAAAATTTCGGGCAGCCTTTTGTTGGAGACATTTTTCTGCAGGTATTCAATGCGGTATTCAGAAGCATGCCCAAATTTATCCCGAAATTTTGACCAAAAAATCAATTGACATTTAGTGTTATAATTTTGTGACATCACAAAATATCAAGAAAATTGCGGGAACTCTTAGAAGCACAAGAATCAATTTGCAGATTTTTAATATGCAGTAAACTTGCCCCGTTGCAATTTTTTTTCTTTCTGTAATTCGGCACGAAAATTCAATGAGAAGCATCAATTTTGCTGCCTGTTATGTTTTGTGATAGCTACATAGGCATACGAGGCAGGATTCGGCTTGAAAGTCGGAAAGGATCCACATCAATTTGAGGCAGCATTGAAAGCAGAATTTTTTGCCTGCCGTCATCACCATTATCACATATCCAATTACATATTGCTTAATTACTGCAAAATACCATCCCGAAGTATCATCCAAACAAGATGCAAAATTTGCTGCCATAACGTATAATTATCCGTCGATCAGTATGTTTTCTATAAAGTGAGGTCCCAAAATACTGAACATAGAGATTATTGAAATGCAAATTGCAAGCCTGTGAAGTGCCGTATGCTGCAATCTGAGAGGTAGTTCTTTTTGAAAAATTTTGGGGGCGTGGCACTCCGCTTAGACCTAATTTCTTCACAAATGGGGCGATTTACGATGTGAAAGGGAAACGAATGACTAAATCTCCTTTTGGTGAAAGAACATTAATTCTCAGGGCTCAACCCTGATTATTGCTTTAGAATGGAAATATGAGACAACAATGAAGTTGAAAATGCACACACAAGAAGAAGATATAATTTCATGTCCAGTATAACATTAAATTGCTGCCATCAATGTTTTATATGCATAATCTAGTATAATTTAAACTTTTATGTTATCTACTTTCAAAAAGCAAAAATATATTTTAAAATTAATCTTTACATATACAGTATTTCAGATAACTTGGAAGACATATTTGAATAAGCCAGTTCAAGAGTTGTGGAGTGTTTTGAGTAACCTAGAAGGGAACAAATATGGCTTACACACATTAACTACACACTAAAGAATGTCATATATGGTAGGATATGTATGCTCGATAAGAAATTAAGAATCAAGAGAATTATTTCACATCAGCTAAATGCTAGAAATGAAAATCTGTTTGCCCTTCATTTTGGGTTCTTATTCTTTAGCAAACACTGTTGATAAAATTTTAATTTTTATAAACGATTGTAAAGTATGTGCTGTAAGTACGGGTTGTCTGCTGATGGTTTCACACAATCACCACAATACAGCAGATTTGCGTGTGCATAATTCTGAACTTTGAACTGGCTTATTCAGTTTCGTAAAGGAAGACAAGATATATAGGTAAAGGCAAGTGTTTAATAAAGTTATTTAAAAAATATATAGAATTTATCTTTATTATAACAAATATATAGTAGTAAAGAGACTCTTCATAATTATGGGCTATGCCCAATATTATATCAGCTGATGGAGTTAAATTTGAACAGAAAAGAAAACATAAACTTTCATTGGAGGTGGGTGTCATTGGAGGTAGGTGTCAGGCAGAAGTGGCAGAACCCTGGGGGGCACTGGGGGCATGTTTTCCAAAGCATGGAGCATTACCCTTTTCCAAGCTCATAATGCACCCTCTTTTACTCATAAATGCCCTGCTAATGGTTTACAGTTGTGTGGCCGGAAGAAAATCTCAGCTGGGGCCAAAAAGGTACACATCCATATGATACACCAACCAATGGTTATACTTTTATAATAAAGCTTAAAACAATACTGTATATCATAATTTACATATTTAGAAATAAATGAATAAATTTACTACATATAAATTTGAGCAACTCCAAAATAATAGAAAGTAGAAAAGTTTGGATTTTTAATGTGAACATGTCTTTTCAACGTTATCCTGAAATGACAAGACAGTTAATTCCCACTGCATTTAGCCCGCAGCAAGTGACTTTGGTATGTTTTTGCACTTGAATTGAAGCGGTAGAGATTTCCAGGGCCCACTAGGTGCTCAAGAAAATCGGCTAGCAGCGCCGTGTCGAGGGAAGTATGGAAGTATCTTGTCATTTCTGCAAATTTGCTTGGAAAGACGTAATTGTTACATTCTCCGCGGTTATCCAGAAATGACAAGATAGGTCCCACTGCATTTTTTTTTTTTTCAGTGAGTTGTTTGCACCTTGTTTGCATCAATTATTTCAGGTGAATGAAGATCTTAAGGTCTCTGGATGATAATTCAGGGTCAAAGATATTTTAGGCAAGACATGATATTTAATGGGTTGTCCTCAATTGGCAGTCTTAGAAATAAAATGGACAACATATTGCATACAGACCTACTAACGGTTTGTTCTTAACCTTGACACCTCTTTAGGTTCTGGAAAGTCTTTCCGACCAGAACAGAATAGCATGGTTGAATCCCAAGCTTTGATTAATAATGATAAATAACCAAGTAATAAGGGACCGAGTCATAGCAGTTATGTTGTAGTACTAACTTAATCTTATCCCTGATCGATAGTTCAAAATAATTAAAAAGAGCCCTAAGGGCACTATGGTTCCTTGCTTAGGGGTATATGACAATGATTATTATATACATATGAGCTTCAAAATTTTTGGCACAAAATGTTAACTATATGTACCAAGTTTCATGTAGAACCAACAATGTTTAGTAATTTGACCTCAAATGACCTCTCATATGACCATCAAAATTTTCCGCACCAAATGTTACCTATATGTACCAGGTTTCATGTAGATCCAACAATGTTAAGTAATTTGACCTCAAATGACCTCCTTATGACCATCAAAATTGTTGGCACTAAATGTTACCACTAAATCAGTACCAAGTTTCATGTAGATCCAACAATGTTTAGTATTTTGTACATATAGTTAACATGTATATATGTATGAAGATTGGTTACATGTATATACATGTATATACTATGCTATATAACACACACCATGCTATAACACACACTG
>JAODFY010297616.1:0-13775 GCA_027580055.1 Paracaudina chilensis
GGGGATCTGCACATCCACCAAGAGTTATGCGTGGATATAGACACACCTAGAACGGTACACGTTTCGAGCTAACAAGAAGTCGACATGACGACGAGATATGTTATCTTGACAAATCGACTTCCTTTAAGTAAGATCTCGTCATGTTGAGATCATTTATCTCGACAAGTCAACTTCTTTCTGTAGGATGTTGACGACATGGCGAGATCATTCAATATCTCGCGAGCATGGCATATTGTTTGGCACTTCGAGAGCTCCGTACTTCTTACAGTCATGCGCGAGAATACCCCCTCCTCCTGACACAAGCGTTCTTTCAAGCTGAAACGTTATCTGTATGCGTATATACCCAGGCAACGGGGTACAAAGATATTTGAAACAGGTCTGGCTTATATACCTGCACAGGGAACGTACGAAACAAATGTCTCTGGTGGACAGATGTGAGCGTTTCTTGGCCCCAGCTATGATTTTCTGGCGACCCAACGGTATATGCTATGTGTCATAAAGTGCCCTTTTAATTTTCAAATAGGCACCTTTTACTTGCCAAATGTTTTGTTCGGTTGTATGCGATGTCCTGGCTAAATAAATACATTGTTGTCTCACCATCACGTATGTTTGAGCCATTTGTTTAGAGGGCACATCACCTTTAATATCGCATGTTCCGAAGACGATTATCGATCTGCACTTCGCACCAAGATATAAATAGATATAAATAGTAATTAAGGGATCACTATGGCAACCGATTAATTTGGCTTTTCTTACATTAATTAGATTATTATCTATCAATCTTCCAAATCGGAGGTGAGGTAAAGTCGATTTCAGAAGCGGCGGGAATGATTAAAGGGGATATATCTTCTAAATATTATTATAAAAATATTGAACACAATAATTACAAGATATCTGTTCAATAGCACAGTATATTCTGACCGCACGATATTAGTCATTATATAGCGTGCATGTTCCTTATTGAGTTGTATGCACCCGGTATAAGCGTTACCAAACATTGCTGGGTAAATGTTACCCAGGTTTTGTTTGTGGTCACCATTTACAATGATTTAGGCTAAAAGGTAGAAAAAAGTGCAATATATTGTGCAGAGTCTACCCAACATATGGGTAAGCGTTACCCAATGTCAGGTAATTTTTACCCAATTGGTGTGTGTGGCAAATTTGCCCTGTATTTTTTTTTAGTGTGCACGTGACTTTCATTTTTTTTTTTATAGTGTGCACGTGTCATTTAATCGACGTGCTTTATGTGTGCGTGGGACCATTATCTGCCTCAAATTCATTTCACTAGAGATGGTTGATAAATGACAAAAACCATCGCGTGCAGATTTGACGTGGTTATATCATGTAAATTACTCAATTTTTGTTTCCTCCTATTTCTTCTATAGTAATACCACCGACATGTCCCGGAGACACCCTGGAGGTCAACGGAATGACGCTGACCTTTCCCGAAGCCGAGAGCGGACAGCTTGTCCACTCCGAAGAAAAATGTCCTTCCGGATCCTCGAGTAAGTCTGAACTTGAGACGCGACCATATATAAATAGAACACGGAGTATGATTTCTACAGCAAGGGAAACTGTATGGCGCCCCCTTATATAATAATCTGGGTTTGAGCCATGAAAATTACTTTTCTTTCACCAAAAGGAGATTTTGCTATTCGTTTCACTTGTCAAAAAGACTCCCTGGCCCTTTTGCGACGAAATTAGGCCATGATTGTATGCATGAATGAGTTTTCATTGATTGGTTTAGAGATGGGGGCGGGCATTCACTATAGGATGACTTTTCCTTTTTTGACGGAACTATTCTTTTTTCTAAAAGACGTGACTTTTAGGAAACAGGATGATGATATAAGGGGTGATAAAAATAAACTATTTTATTTTTTTGTATTTATTTTAACGTTAAAGGGTATATCATGACACAAGTTAGCCTATTTCATATACCGTTCATTATGTAAACATTGTATAAACGCAATAATCAGGGTTTATTTTTAACGATATTGTCATCATTGTACCACATCATTATGCATATATATATAATGTGACAATGTATGAAAGATTTTTAAATTTTTTAACAAAACTTACCGCCCCTTTGTGCACGCCACTGATATGTTACGGCACCAAATAAAATCCTGATTGTTTCTGTCGTCAGTCAATTTTCTCACAAATATTCATCCCAATTGTAATTATTTTCGTATCTATATGAATACTGTAGCCAGGATACATTTAGCAAACTGGTTAAGCATGATAATTTGTATTAAACAATGGACCAGAACACAAATTTGCTTTACCAAAGCTCATGACCAATTCCATATAGAAGACGGGGGAACCGATATGCCCCCCCCTTCAGAAGACGGAGACCCGACATGCTCCCCCCTATACCTAGACGCCACTGGACCAATTCGAGATTGAAATGAATCATACCCGCTTTGTTTATTCATGCTTTGATCAATGCATGGTATCAATAACCACACATTTCTCCTCGTTTTTAGGACCCGACAACGCCATAGCAAACCGTAGTTGCGGTGACACATGGGCGGAACCGGAAGTGATGCCATGCTACGACGCGAACACTCTGGAATCCCAATTGGAGGAACTTGCGCAGGTGGGAAGATTTTTCATTAGTCATGTGACGAGCTGGGCTGCGTCCGGGCAAGCATGGGGGCGAGGCAGCGGTGGTGGATAAGTGGGTCAGTGGTGCATGTGGGTATTGGGGGTATTGTATTCGAAATCTCGAAGAAATTTATGTCAGTAAAATAAGCGATGGAGAAATTTTGATCGCGTTTGCTGCGTAATTCAAAAGGAAATGCGTGGTGTTACCAACATTTTTATAATATTATGTGGTCTTTAGGTCTACCTGATATAGTAATATAGTGTCCAACAAACAGTTGGTCAAGTGCAATTGACCACCACGTTCTTCACATAATGTAACATTTGTGTCAGAGAACTACTATACAAGAGAACTACTATACAAGGCCGGATTTAGACATGCAGTGGAGGCCCCTGAGCCAGATTTAGACACATGTGAAGGCCCATTGGCAGCTTTCTGTAATGGATGTACACATCTTACCTTAGAAATTTGGGCGGAACCAGGAATTTTACAAAGAAAGAGGGTGGGGGTGGGTGGTGGTGTGGGTTGGATAGATACTGGTAGTTAATTATTTGTACGATTATCGCTAAACTTGACACGATATATTTATAGGCCTATACCTTTAACTTCCTTGCATAATAACAAGCTAGTTCGTAGATAGCCTATGGACGTTATACGCATAAAGGTCACGGGTTCATCTGTGAGAATTTTTCTTAGTTTCTGCACACGATACGCAAGTACCATAAATGCGTACCACTATTTTGCGTTAACGATAACATTTACGAAAACAAGCAAACAAATTTAACGTTATTTCCGAAAGGGATGGAATCGGATCCAGTATCCATCCATGAAATACAGCTATGGAATGTCAAGACACCACATGAAATTTTGATGAAACAATAACGCAAGATTTCTGGGAGAAAAGAGGAACTTTTTGCCCTCGTTATCGAAATAGCGGAACTAGTTCCAATAGTGATTATATTTAAAAAAAAATGTGAAGCACTAACGGAATTTTCTTTAAAATTCCAATATATCGTTAGGTTAAGTTTACTGATAAGTACTATTCCGCAAAGGAGAATTATTCCGTCGTTCGTTAAAGGAATTCTTATATCTTATATGTTTCAAAAAAACACAAAAATAGTGGAATTCTGAAGAGGTATTGCAATAAGTTTGTTTACGCTGTGTTATGGAGCAGCGTGTCACTTACGGCTAACGTTTGTGTTTGTTTGGCAGTATATCACCGAGCATGCGCAAATTTTATCTACGAACTAGCTTATAGGTGTTAAACCATAATACATATGTCATACAACTTTCATTCACATTTGTAGATGGAAGTAACGGAGGACAATGTTGAATGGGTCGCCGAAACTTTGATGCTAGCTTCGAGTCAGGTGGATGACGTCACTCCTCCTGGTCTAGAGAACATCATAGTAACACTAGATTCGGTTGTTGGAGTCGAAAGTACTTCGCCTGAGGTAAAGTGATACAAAGTACCGAATTCATGACGTCATACAGGTGGCCATGACTTTATGTCTATATAACCAGTTGCGTATAATATCCATATCCTGTCGCATATTATTCATAAGTAATTGATATAGAAAAAAAAAGTCATGACGTCGGGTGGCCATGGCGTTCGGTTTTAATAATCAACTGCCTTTCACACTATTAGCCATACGTAATAGAGTACCAAAGTCATGACGTCAGGTGCAGCGGCGTCGCCATACATCTTCAAAGTGGGAGGGGTGTTCAACATCTCATCAGCAGTTAACCCACACAGTTACACACACACAATATATACATGTATAATATTATGAGGATTAGGGCAACAACCGGGGTAATTTTTCCAAGCAAATTGCCAAAATGTTCGCGTACTTCGTGCGCTGTTATACACATATATAATATTATGATGATAGGGCAACAACCGAAGTAGTTTGCTAGCTTATTATATTGTATTCAATACTTCCCTTCTTGCTCAGGTTACCGACTCTGTGGTTGGCGTGGTCAACAACGTCATGGCGATGGACGAAAACATGTTAACACATTCTCCCGATATTAACAACGTAGTCCCTCTATTGGAGAACCAGATCGGGTTCGTCCACCGTGAGGGACGGAACTATACAGACCAAATGCCCAGAGTAGGAGTGAGCGCTCTTCAGCTCGAAAAAACGTCATTGGAAAGTCCTTACGAGTTCCAAGATCATTTTGTAGGAGAGATGCAGGGACCAGACGAAAACGACACGAAATCTTCTTCGATTACACTACCGCCCTCTATTTTGGATATCATCGCCAATAGTATGTAAATCATTGCGTCTGAGTAGAATAATTAGAAAGTAATAATGTACGAAATCAAATAAACTACCTGGTTATAACTTCTCTTAGCACCTGTATAGTTGATCACCATAATTATACTCCAAGATTTTTCACCCGCTGCGATGACGGGAACCTTCAAAATTGCTTAATTGGGTAATACGTCGCTTGCCACAATTCCATTATTAGTAGGGTAGATAGAATCAGAAGTCGCCAGAGGAGACCTACAATGTGGTTCCCTGTCACAAAATGGTCCTAGAGTCTTAAGATATAATGAGGTAAATGCCATTCTTTTTTCACCTTGTGCCCAATTCCTATGCGCATTTGAGCTTAACAGCCCAATAATATATGCTGAACACCTCGCCGAAAAGGCGTTTGTGTTCTTAAAGAACACAAACGCCTTTACGTTCTTTTTTTTACATAAAGTTTAGAGAGTTTGCTTGTCATATACAAGCTTTGCTTTGTACAGAACACATCCACTATATTGTTGTTATACTTTATTATATAGGTGAGGCCTATTCATCATAGTGACTACTATTATTATCGCATCAGACTAGAGCAAACAAATCCTTAAATCGTCAACAAATCTCCAAATTCAATTTGAATAGGCCTATAGGGAAATTTCCTTGAAGGTGAAAGCACTTACGTATGGGTTTTCCGAACGTCATAAAACTAAATGTAGACAGCAGTGATGAATACTGATGGTGATGACTGCTTAGAGGATTTATTTCTTGTTTTGTCACAAATTGGAATATTTTTTTATCGAGCATGTTACGATTTATATAAGTGTTTGAAGGCTACGTAACGATAAAGGTAGGGGCGATTTTCACGTTTGTCTCACGTGAGAAGGACGCATGCTCAGATTTCATTCTGAGCATGCGCCCTTGAAATCATTAAGCCTAGTCTATATACTGCTCGTACAAAATATGTAGATCCAAGGATAAAAACATTTACTAAAAAATTTATTTATGATCGTGCTAAGTGTGCCGTTTGCCTTTGCAGACCTTCTTTCACGTGCCATTTTCATTTTTTTTTACGGAAAGGGCGTTCGAAGGCATTCAAACCATAATCCAAGTGTCATTCGTTGTTTTTTATTTTTGCAGCCCACCCAAATCTTACCACAGTCCCTGTGAGTTTTATCACATACCACGATGCTAACTTGTTCCAGCCTAGAGATATCGATACAGAAACTGGGTCGTCTGCGATTCTTGAAGAATACATCGATAGCTACGTCATCTCTGCAACTGTTGAGTTGGATGACGTAATAGTCGAAGACTTGCCCAACGATTCCTCAGTTATTACTAGATTTTCGCCTCCAGTGAGTACGATACTTTTAACGGTGAATTAACAGTTTTAAAGGGAGCGATAGTCCAGTGACAAAACTGGGCGATATAAAATGGGGTAAAACCACATTCAGTGTCGTCTCAAGTCCCGTCCCGCAAGTCCACAAAAATAGCGTCTTTGGTTGTTGAGATATGACTTTTGAAATCAGTTCAAAATTTCAATTTAATTAAGAACCTGGCAACATTTTTTACCTCGTAGTTGCACATTGCAGGTGCACAGTTTTATTTTTTACAAATTTATTCATGATTTTTTTCTTGAAATATATGATCGAACAACAAATGCTGCATAAAATCAAATTGATTACATTTTATTACATATTTTGACATACCATTTACGTCATCAGTTCAAACAGTAGGCTAATTATTACAATGAAGATATTTTGGAGGCACTCTCCTTGTAAAAAAAAAGATAAAAAAAAAGGAATATATCAAAACATTACTGAGGTCAACTTAGAATCAATCGAGGTCATCCTTACAATAATTAATTTATATAGAAAAAAGTTATTCCAAAGACTTTGTACGTTAAACTGACATGGAATCACCGACACCCCGACTTTGTCGTAAAGAGTGTAGGCAGATGGATACAGATGAACGGAGACAATGGTGTTCAATTCAGACTAGTACCTGGCTGATGAAGCGCCTTAATTGTCTAATAATATCAAATGGTGTTTACAAGGTTTTAATTACAGTTCGTCCAATATCTCCAGAACGAAGCTTTTATTCCATCTGTTATGGACTCATTGACTCATCTTTCAATGAGAGTAGTAATACAAGCATATATAGGTCTGTATATCTTCTATCCAAGTTCACTTGAAATATGACCTAAGAGGAATGCCTGTTAACAATTGGAGCCACTCGAGGACCGGTAAAACATTGCAGGAAAAGCAAAGGTTGTTTTATAGTTGTACATTATTTAGGTGTACCATAGGTATAGCATGAGCTATAGATGACCTTTATAGTTGCATTATATATATATAATGCAACTATAAAGGTCATCGCGCTGTGGATATGATTGGTACTAGTATTTTCATGGCTGTCTCAAAATATAAGGGTAGGCAACTGGCTCTCCCGAAAAAATACATATACATGCTCAGAATATATGCTTAGAATTCATCTAAGCCTATCTTTTTTACCAAAATTGTCCAGGGAAATGTCGTTCCCGGCGACGATCTAGAAGGTATTTCTAGCCAAAAATTGTCCTGTACGCTACGCGCCAACGCTACGCTTCGCTTAGATTCTGTTGCCGACAATTTATGTCGACATGGCCAATGGTGCCTCCGGGTAAAAAAAGAAAAAATATTTTCCTTTCATGAATAATGTTGTTACAAAGGACACTAAAAGTTTCAGTCTTCTAAGCCTATCTTACCGAAAAAAATTGTCCTAAGAAGTGCTGTTTCCGGCAATGTGAGAGGTTACTTTAAAAAAAAAAATGGTACGCTACGCGCCAACCAATGGTGGCGCTCCGCTTAGATAGTCTTCCAACAAGATCACACGAGCGTTTCGTCTCCCCAGGTTTCAATTTGGATTGACGCCCCTGGTCAGTATGGTAAGTACGGCTTTTGTATGTCTGCTTGGTTAAGACAGTCCATGATAATTTATTCAATATTATGAGAAACAGGAGGGAGACAGGAGGGAGGAGATGGATTGTAAATAGAATTTATTTTAACAAGAAAATTGACTTGCTGTATTTTTAACTGTTGAGAAGTTTTGCTCATTTCTATCCCTACGGTGGCATGGACCAGCTGCCTATGGTAAAGTCCCTTAGCAGTGAGGCGGGTAGCATCTTTATCAAACGAACATGGGAAGGCCACAATCCACACAAAGGTCACATAAAGGTCGAAAATGTGAAGGTCATCGGGGGGTAATTTGAGGTCAAAATGAGACAAAGCACCATAACTTGAGTGGAAACCTCAATTGAACTCATAGTTGGTATGTGTGTTTATTATACTTAGTAGAAAATGTGGAGGTCACCGGGGTCATTTGAGGTAAATTTTGGATAAGAATACAATAACCACAAACTATACTGATCGGCTCAATGAACCATGAACCGTTGGGCTCTGGTTTATATTTCACTTACCTATTTGATGACCATATCAGGACATGAGATCTCACAATAAAGGATGTTTAGAACACTTTAGAATAACTTGCAAGGCCTGGGAAGTGTTCTAGGAGGCCTTTTCAGCTAAAAAGTTTCTGCTACGCTCCGCGCCAACCCATGGTGCCGCTCCGCTTAGATGTAAAGAGACGCCCCCAATGAAATGGTCCACCCCCCTACAGCCCCCCCCCCCACTTAAAAATTGCTGGCTACGCCACTGCATCACACTGACTTGATTTTTGAAGCTCAGGCTTAATTTTAAAATGTGTGAATGCAGGTGGTATCTACCCTTCAACCTTTTAAGACCCATACGTAAAAGGAAATAACAAATTACATTCACGAAAGCAAATAAGCAGGACAATATTATTTGTAAATTTCTCTTAATAAGATTTGCCTGTGGAGGGTGATGTAGTTTCGTCATGTGCATTGTTATATAGGACGTCAATTTTGCAAGGTCGTTTGAAAAACTACTTTTTGGGGCAACTTCACATTTTGTTGAAAGAAATATAACAAGCAATGAAGGACTTGAAAATTAATTTGATTTCCGTGATAATTGCTTATACGAAATCGGTGGACGCCGTCGATAAACAAACATTAAGAGGGAAGCGACGTCATTTCAGTGTATCGCCAAAATCGCTGAAGGTGATATACCCGGTATATACCAAGTATATCGTCTCCAGTTTCTTGGGAGGGTTGACGCATGTGCTATAGCTTTAAAGATCACTTGATATGCTGCTATAACTTAGTTTATTGGACAGTTAGTTGCGACTACGAGGTACAATATCTTAAAGGTCGGCCGGCTAGCTTAACCATTTGGCGTATGTGTTAGATCGTACTGTGTGCTATAGATTTAAAGATTAGGTGATGTGCTATAAGTTAGTTTTATTGTACAGTTATTTACGACTTTATGATGTACATGAATTTCATGTACATCATTTCACTTTTTAATGAATGATACTATAGGACGATATAGCCCATTTAATTTATTTTTTGCCAGATGACGTCATGTGACGTCACGGAACTCCGACTTTCGAAGTGCCGACCTCAAAAGCTGATCGCTATACAATCAAAATATATTAATAGTGTTATATAACAAAACGTTAGATTACATAACATTACATATCATTAGCGCGACTTTACAATTATTTGTTTTTACGCCGGGTATACCCACCACTTTTCAACTGCCACAACTGCCTACGTCCCAAGAGATGGTGCTTTAAAAAATGAAAATCGATGTGGAAAAGACACATGCGACTTTCTCGTATAAAGCTCTCTCAACTGGCCACTCTCAAATCTTATGTCTACTACATTGGTGTACTTTGACAGCCAACTCTCCTGGAATCTTCGTTGTAATACGATTGTAGGAATCACTTTTTTAACAATCAACCACTTTTGTCACAGCTCACCAATTTTGTCACAACCATCGCCCACTTTTGTCACAGCTCACCACTTTTGTCACAACGTCAACCACTTTTGTCACAACGGAGGTCACCACTTTTGTCACAACTATTGCCTACTTTTGTCACAACTATTGCCTATACTTTTATCACAAATGACTAGGTCACCACTTTTGTCACTCTTTAATCATTTGCATGCTAGGACTATTCTTCTTAGAACAAATTTTATTAATACTTTCCCTACAGTGTGGTCCAACTTGCTGATTAAAGTAAGAGAGTCAGTCGCTCCTTTTTGGTTCCCTTCAATCATTCAGTAATTTATTAAGATTCACTTTTTACCGTGAGACATGTGTCCTTCTAGTTGAAAATTACCTTTGGATATCGCTGTATGCGTATATACGCTGGCGCGGGGTCTCAGAAATTTAAAGCAATAATCAGGTTTGAGCCATGATAATTACCCTTTTTGCATGCACCAAGGGAGATTTTGCCATTCGTTTCGTTTCTATAGGAATTTGGTTTCCTTTTGTGCATCCTGATCCTGTACTTTAAATGTATTGTACTTTTTATATTTTTTATGTATTGTTTGATTGTAGCCTATTATCAAAGTTGGCAATTCAACTAAGGAACATTCATCTCAAGTTCACAATTTAGGAATGATTATGAATTCTTCTTTGAGAATGTCTAGTCATGTACACATCCTTTGTAAAGCTGCTCTGCATACAATTAGAATGATAGAGAACATCCGTCAATACCTCGATCAGAAAACTACCACCATGCTGATCCTTATGTAACGTCTCGGCTAGACGCTCGTAATTCCTTGTTGTTTAAAATTGGTCTTCCGGACAGCCTGATTACCAAGGTTCAGCGAGTGCAAAACACTGCTGCACGACTTTTTCTTCGTGTTACATGGCATGTGCATATTACATCATTGTTCTACCAGTTTCACTGGCTCACAAATCACAATAAAGCAGAGAATTGCTTTTAAAATTCCTCTACTCACATAATAGGTTATTAACTGCAGGGCCCTGATTTCATCTTAGAGCTTGTTCAGTTGCATGCATGTTCCTTCTAGAGCTTTAAGGTCTGCATCTGAACGACGGCTTAAGATTATGGTATGCTCTCCTACTAAGTTTTATGGTGATCGTTCATTTGCTTATGCTGCTCCTTATATATGTAATAGCCTTCCTAACTCTATCCGTCTGGCCTCGTCTGTGGTCACCTTTACGTCTTAAAACAATAAAAACATATCTCTTCACTCAGCATTTTCAACCTGACTGACTTTTTTTGTTCTTGTTGCATGTTTTTGTCTCTGTTTTGTTGTGGGAGTCTGTTCCGCCTCTTGTCTGATTGCTTCCTGTGATGTCTTTTTTGTTTTCCAGGTTTGTAAAGCTCTTAGAGGCTTCCTGCATTAGGCGCTCTAGCAAGCCCTCATAATTACTATTATAATTATTATCAAATAAATAATGGAATAATGAAATGAAATAAAGAGCATTGCTTAAAGATAATAGGTCGTCCATGAACGCTACGTAAACTCATGATCATTGCTTCAACTGCGATATTCATTCGATGAAACATTTCCCAGATGTACTCAAAATCAGAAAATTGTTTTACGAACCATAGCGTAGGGATGAAAATAACAGTGTCTATTGGCATGGTTACTGCTGGTTAGATAATAGATTGTCTCTAAATATAATTAATAGCCAAAATCAGGGTTAATTTTTAACAATTTGTTATCATTATACCACATCATAATGCCTATACGGGTCTGGAAATACTTTGTCATTTCTGGAAGCCCGCCCGAAAAGACGGATTTTATACGTTTTTAACCCTTATCCAGAAATGACAAAGTAGTTCCCACTGCATGCGTTACGCCCGTAATATTGTACTTTTCTCAACGCATCCCGATGTGACGTAACCCCTGGAGGGGTTTTCCGGGCTCGCTAGTGGACGAATAAACCCAGTCAGTAGCACAACGACGGGTCGCACGTGGTAGTAGGCGGACCTTTTACAGAAAACAGGTCAGTAACGGGTCTGGAAATACTTTGTCATTTCTGGATATCCGCCCGAAAAGACGGATTTTGTACGTTTTTCACCCCTTTCCAGAAATGACAGTATTTCCCACTGCGTTATTATTGACTTCACAATTCTCATCTTCAAGTCTTTATTCAAACTTTTAGTGAGCAAAATTTTCCTATAATTGAATGCTTATTTTGCCATTCCAATTCTAGCTCTTATTTCTATTTCTGTTTGGCTATGACTTTTCACAAATTCATCGTGCCACTTGTCAATTTTTAGATTATTAACAATTCTATGCGTAAGGCTGTACTTTAATTTGTATACGTTGCATTCATTACGGTAACCCATACACATACACTATTCCACTATATAAAAATGCAATTCTTCTGGGTAATATATACCACAATAAGCGGAAGTAGGTCGACCGAATTTTAACTCTCGCCAATTAAATAGTCCCTAATAAGATCTGTTTTATGGCAAGTCAGGCTATATCACCATACTATGAAATGCATTGGTGATGTAGATGATTAATTTAACCTGCAGATGATATGAAAACGGCGAGGTTTGAGAGTGATTTATGCGATATATCTATGATTCCCTTGATGGTGATATGTGCGTTCTATAACTGAGCAAGTTCAGATGTTCTATGAGTATGTTACGGTCTTTCAAATTTAGCACGGGCGGATCCACGATGGCGTATTTGGTGGGGTGGCACGTTTTTTTAGTGGTCTGTGTCCTGGGGATGGGTCTATAAGGAATTGTATTTTTGGTATAATTAAAGGTGCTTAGATGCAAAATGGTATTATATTCCGTTCAAGAATTGTCCATTTGTTGAAGGAAAAAGAAGATATTAAGATTTGTTTTTACTTTTACACACATTTTTGGAGGCATATATTTGCCCCCACCCCCGAATCCGCCGGTGGAATTTAATGGGTAAGTCAATGGGACAATTAACGGTAGTGTATACCCTACTCATACATGTGAGAAACAAATTATAGAGGGCAGGGTTTCAGATTACACTGACCAAACAATGTGTAGAAAGTTGATAACATTTATACGAATCTGAATTTGTCCGCCTTTAACATAACATAGCCAGTGGTGTCGCTAAGGGAGATGGGTCAACGCCGGATTTATAAGGGGCAAGCTGGAAAGTTGCCCCGGGTCCAGCTGCCAGAGGGTACCTGGCCCGTCTGGCAAATTTATAAATTCACCCAGAAATGACGTAAACATAAAATGTCGCAGCCTGGACATCTTACATCATTCATTACTACAACTGTTTGAACTTAAATTCTATTTTTTGTGATTGGAGTTCATTAGACTAATAGAGGGGGCTATATTACCACGGAGGTCTCAAAAGGGTCAAACGAGATGGCATGATGACAATGTTAGTGAAGGAAGTTAATTTGTATAGAGATTATCTCGCCATGTCGATATAATGTTGAGTCGACTTGTCGAGATAAATAATTTCCCAATGACGACATAATATTCAAAGAAGTCGACTTGCTGCGATAAATTATCTCGCCATGTCGACATAATATGGAAAGAAGTCGACTTGCTGCGATAAATGATCTCGCCATGTCGACATAATATGGAAAAGACAAATTGGTGAGATTAATTATATCAATATGTCAACTTATTTCAGTAGGATGTCGACATGGCGAGTTATTTATCTTGCCAAGTCGACTTCCTTAAATAAGATGTCTTCGTGGTGAGATAAATCATCTTGACAAGTCGATCTCTGTCAGTAGGATGTGGAGATGAAGAGATAATTTATCTCGTCATCATTGCATCTATAGTTTGGCTCTTTGAGAACTCCGTAATATTATAAAACTATTATATAATGGCCACTTATCATGGTCTCTCTCTGGCTATTTGTTTATACATGTAACGTGTAATCAGCACCATTAGATGTGTAAATTGGGTGATTTGCCGTGTATTTTAATTACTGCATTTTGAAACACGGAGCCACCGGTATTAAAAAAAGAGTCCGTCCTGGACGTGCGCACAACAAAAAATGCGGTGTCCCCTGTTTT
>JAODFY010297726.1:0-13771 GCA_027580055.1 Paracaudina chilensis
TTTTTTGGGGGGGGGGGGCATGTAGAAACTGACTCAAATTTTTTTAGTACACAAATGACTTAAAATGTACTTAAAAATGTGGGAATGACAAAAATGTTCAGCATATTTATGCACCCCCTCCCACCTTCTCCGCCCCACTCCCCCCTGCATGGTGCATCAGTTAACAATAATTTCATAAGATGGCGCATCAAAAATGTAATACAGGAAGCCTATACTAAATAATGTGCTGATCATTATTACAATACAGACACCACAAATGAACACATGGAATGATGGGAAGAAACTTATCCAGACACCCTCCCATATCTGTGATTGGTCAAGTATGGCAAATCATACATATCCTTGACATATTTATGAATGAAAGGTAAAGAACAGACATAAATTCACACTTTGGCATCATAAACAAAAAAAGTGAGAGCCATTTGCTTTGACAAAACAGGAACAAAATTTGTTGAGCAACAATTTTTAATACAAGCATTTTGAAAACAGCCAAAGAGGTTGTTTACCTAATCATGGGTGGAAATTTCCAACTTTCCAACAAATGGTATAAAATATCTTTGTGACTAATGAAGCCATAAGGAAATGTCTGAAAACATCGTTCTGTTGGGTGGGGGTTCTGAATCCCAGGATGGTCTTGGTAGACAGTTGAATGTTATTTTAGCAAAGCTAGATTTTAAGATTGACTTCAAAAAACATCCCCTGAAAGTCTGAAACAAATGTTCAGATAAACTGATAAACTACTGGATGATTACCATCTTACACTTCAAGTGTACCTCCACAAGTCCTCCAATGATCTCCATGTATGCATCTTGTCCTTCATGCTACACCAGTAAGCACATTGAAGAAGTGGTAGACTTCATCAGCATCATACACTGCTACGTCAGTCTTACACTCTGCACACTTAACTGGGTGGTAGAGTTCCTCTGCCTCATTTCCTGCCTCCATCGTTGCTTTAGCTCGCTTACTTTCCCCTTTCTTCTTCCACTTTCTCTTCTTCTTTTCACCAGGTTTGTACCCTAACTTCTCTGACCTTACAATTGAGCAGTTTAATACAAACATAGCTCTGTACTGAGTGGGATAGAGTTCGTGTCTTTGACAGTCTAGGCACAGAGTCGTCATACAGGCAGGGCAGTTCAATATGGCATCACTCTTATATCCATTAGCCTGTGGTGTTGTGGGTTCTGATGCTGCATGGTCTTGTGAATTGTCTTTAGAACTTGAAGCGAGTCCACTCTTGGAAGGACGGTAGCAAGATCGTTGGTTGTCTACCCACTTTTGGTTTTCATCATCAATACCTGGGTCATAAAATAAGTCCTCGTTGCTTTGCACTAGTTGTCTTTTCTTGCTTTTAGCTTTAGGGGGATAAAACAAAAGGGTCATACAGATGTACCAGAATTAATAATAAATTATATTAGAATAAGTAAAACAAATTGTGTTTAAATACATATGCTTAATAGGGAATTTTATTTTAATGATTTTAAACCAAAAGGTTTAGTGGTTCTGATGCCATTAATGAAATTTTATTAACCTTAGTTAGAAATTTCATTGTAACATGAAAATGTACTTATTTACAGACACAACTGTTCTAAGAATGAAGCTAGCTGGTCAGACATACAGTTGCACTCATGTATATCGAAGAAATTTCATAGTCATGTTACAATATACTACACATCTAAACATCTCCATACCAAGTATGAAGGTGATCAGACATAGTTGCACAGGTTATTGACATTAAGAATTTGATTGTAAGCATGCCCACTCATTAATATTCCTGTCATGAGTAACAAAAACAATAGGTCACATTTACTCATCACAGACATACCAAGTCTCACGCCACTGGAGTGAGACACATGCCTCGGAATCACAACTCATGCTCACATGCTCAACTAACCCAATCACATGCCTTAGCTATATTTGGAGAGAAAAAAAATGGAGGGTCAGATTTTTCCTGAAATTCCCGATGTGAAATCCAAACTTACGTTGCAACACTACAGCATGCATTGCAGGCTTGCACTGAGCTGAATGGTCGCAGTACACCGGTACCATAGTATACCGAATAGGCCTACGTTATTACGTATGTGTGCTGCATGTACGTGATTGAAGTAATATCCAGTTCAGGAAACTAAAAGTTTCCCCGTTCTCCCCTAAAAGTTTCCCCATCTGGTACTGAACTCCTGTTGCATATATATCGCTCTCCCGGCAAAGCATAAAATCTCCCCTGATTGCTTGCGTTGCCAGTTGCCGATAACAGATTGCATGTCATGTGTTGTCGTAAAGGAATATAATAAAATCGGCGAGTAGAGTTCTTGTCATGGACTACATTAGGGCCTACTGTACTTACCAGTATGGATTCTAAATTAATACAAAAAAAAGTTATGACACACAATATTCATCCTTAATTTACTTTTTTTTTTCCCAGATCCTCATTCTCAGTATTTGAGCACTTTCATTTGTCACAGAAGGTTGGACGATGCATAAATTATCAGTGCTACCATTTTAGTTTCTTGGCATCATGCCAGAACAGACCACCGATGAAGACACAAGCGTGCGGGTGGCAGTACGGTAAATTATTGGCAGGGTTTTCAATAAAGGGGCTAAATCATATATAAACATTTTTTATTTCTTGCTGAAGGTAAAAGGAATCTTATAATGTAATCATGTTGGCGTACATGTATTTATGTGTGTGACCGTGGTCATTTACAGTATGGGAAAACACATTATATAGAGTGCGCCGCCTATCTGGGAAAACACAGAATAGGCCCCCTAAAGTTGTATGTTTATATAAAACATTGTGTGGCCATGTGTGGGTGTGCATGATAAATTAATAATAACAAATATCACAGCATGCCAAACATTTTTCTTAGCGTTTTCTGGCATTTTCTTGAAATGCGGTACAAACATATAAATGCAAAGTAGGCCTGCATGTACAGTTACTGTATGTAGTTTTGTTCATATTTGGCCTATATTTCCCAGAACTGAAAATTGTCAGCCAAATAGGCCAAATATTGAATCTTCTTAAAAGTGATGATTCTATGATATAGAATGTATTAAGTAACATATAGTAAACATGTGTAAGCATTTTCCCACTAGTCAAAGCTTGTAGATGCTTGCTTGTTCACAAATGGATTTGATGCACATGTACTCTATCTGCCCATGTAATTTGCTTTTGATCAAAGCCCAATGTACCAGACAAAAGAATGAAAACGAGCCTGACCAGTCTCGGTAAGTGTATTGGGCGGTTGTTGACGTTTATACCTTTGTTATTAATTTTTCGCAGGGTCCGACCGCAGCTGGCCCGGGAGCAGACCGAGTTGTGCCACACGTGCACCTCTGTTGCCACGGATACCAACCAGATATCCCTGGGCTCCGACCACAACTTCACGTAGGACTTTGTGTTCAACACGGACAGCCAACAGGACAGGATATACGACACTATCGTGAGATCCTTGATCGAAGGGTAAGTGGAGAGAATGTATCCACACTAGGCCTAGGTACCTACGCAACATGTAGAGGCAGTGTTAGGCTAGGAAGAACCTCTATGAAAGTTTGGGGTCTGAAAAATATCAGAAAGGTTCTTGATTTTGGAGTACAGAAGGATTCAAACCAACCAGGGAATTGAAATTCCACCGTAGCTGTGGTAAAAACGAAAAGGAAACGTTGGAAAAATCCTTTCCTTGCATGAGCTCAACTTTTGTGTACTTGTTTATGTAGCGGAATGAAAAAGATGGTGTCCCCATTACATCACTATGCACAGGGCCGTTTACAGAATAGATCGGTCAGGAAATGTTGTATATGTTAATTGACAGGTCTAGGTATCTCGTGAAGTTTTGGGGAGGTTTGGATATATACATGTACATTGGGGGATTTCAGTGAGGAAAGTGGCTCCCACTCACAGGCATTTAAGATATAACAAGGTTCCTTTTGGAGGAACCAGGAGCCAGTTTTGAATTTGACTGTATAATTGCCAACCTCAAGGTTCTTGGAGTCATCAAGGTTCTTGGAGCTTGGTGGCCCGTTGGTTAGGGCTCCACCTTGTAATCCAGAGGTTTCGTGTTCAGGCTGCTGCATAGTGTGTCCTTGGGCAAGATATCTTATCCTGATTGCCTCTTTCCACCCAGGTCCTAATGTGGGGACCTGCGACTTGTACAGTGTAGGTTGCGCTGTATTGTAGCTGCACCTAGGGAAGTCCTCCGGGGGATATAGTGATATATACAGTACTACGTCATAGTGTGTCGGGAGTGAACAGCTATGATCATACACAGCAGTGTGGGTTTGACAGGTTACCAACGACCAGGGTAATATCTGTAAAGCACTTTAGACCTTAGATATAAGTCGCTATATCAAATGCCTGGTATCAGCTATAGTGAACTTTTATAATAAATGCAAGGCATAGAACAGCAATAAATACACACTAGAATATGTTGTTCAGAAGGTTTACAACTCGATTTCACAGTCACCACTTGGGTGAGAATCGGCAGAGCCCATTGACATAATTTCTTGGCTCTTGCAGGGGCCATTTTGTTGCTCACATGAGGAAAAAAATTGTCCTTGCTGTAGGGATATGGGGTTAGCGATAACCCTGTAATGCCAGCTCTTTTCCCTAACTAGCAAGGTTGCTCTCTGAGGTCATATCCATAAATAACCAGGTATGAATCATGATTTTAATATAAACTTGACGAATTTGCTGCAAGCTGGAGCAAATTGGTCCTTGCACATTGTGGTTGTCTCTGCAAATACTAAATACTATTTATAAAAAGAAAAAAAGGAAGTTTGGGGTAAAGTTGTAGTGGAGCAACAACCTGTAGTGTTTTTGTATCTACAAGAGATACATTGCTCACCGATAATCGAGAATTCAGTTCAGGTTGATATTCCAGGTTACTGGTCCTTGTGTATTCCTGTGTTGGTACGTATCCTCGTAGTTGTCTGCTTCGCAAAATAAGAGAAAGAAGTGAGCGTGGGTTCCTATCTTTTATACCGCTTGAGTATCGATGACTCCTGGCATTCCAGATTCCTCAAGTTATTGTTCTCCAGCTGCTTGCAGCTGGGTAGTCTTTCCAAACCAGTCGTTAGGGAGTGTGTGGTCTGGTCGTTCCTACTGTGCTCGGCACTACACTCTCCCGTTTTAAAGTCTTGGGGAACAAGGTTGTCATCTTAACTGAAATGAACAACTAAAAGTACAATTCAAAGGAAGTTTTTTTGGACTGATGGTTCCCCTGAACGCAAGGGATCACCCGTAGCAAATATTTAGGCACTCCCTCGGAAACGAGAGGTTATTCTTTTCATGACCCTTTCAGACGCGGAAGGTCATAACTAACAAAACTATAAAACATTAGTGCGTTAGGGCATTTTTCTTTTGACTGATCCTCTCAGATGCGGAGGATCATCACTAACTGAACCCTAAAACGTATGCTTCTCAAGCATTGACACATTGTGCTTCTTAAGCCTTTTCGTAAATAATGACACTCTCAGACGCGGAGTGTCATTGCTAACTGAAGTATAACCACATCTGCTTATTAAGCAAAAACATATGAAACATTTCTTTTAAACCCAAGAAGAGGTGAAGTGCGTGGGCCTCGGTGACCTCGAGTACCTCTTTGTCGTGATGTGTAGGAAATGTGGTGTGCTAACGGGGCATCCTTGCACTAAAGGAAAATATGGTGCATCGGTCTCGATGAGGAGCCTGTTTCTGGGTATTAAACAGAGGGCCTCCTTCTGTGTATGATTGAAGGACAACACCATTCCCGAAATACTAAAATAGGGGTTCGGGAAGGCTGTCAACCAGTGCTGCACCGTCAGTGGAACTCTAGTATACAGTATGAAGCCAAACAGTAGAACCATCAACTGCCACCCGATAATCCCTAACTATCCTGCTTAATTATGTTTAACTGCCACTTGATGAACATAATTTTGCTTACAGTTTACCTGCCCTTTGATAAACAATTCGCAGAACTAGTATATTGTATATCCCATAGTATACAATACAAGCCAAAACAACAGTGATATTGACTGCCACTCAATAATCACCAAATTATTTTGCTTAAACAGTTGTTTGTAGGAACCTGCCACTTGATAACCTACACAGAACCCGTTAAATAAGTAGCCACGTCCTTCCCTGAAATGCTGCCGTCCCACCCGACAAAAATGCAATCAGTAAGACTCACCCACGAAATTCTGCCAACTGCTGTATTCGCGAAAGAAAAGCCACTTCCGTTCGTACTGTATTTTTTTTTATGTCTCTCACACACTATACACGATAACGGTAGTCGTTCGCGAATACCCTACAAATGCTTATTGAAATGGCCTCTCACACCACACAACAAGGGCCGCATATGAACATAGACGTTGTATGCCTAACGTTACACTGTATGTACGCACCGTACTATACAGGCATTTCAGTACTATACACCCGCCTCATTCATAAGCACGCCGCGCGAATTATCCTCGTCGCCACTGTAGTGTTTTTGTATCTATAAGGAACACATTCCTTACCGTAAGTCGAGAATCCAGTGCTGATTGAAAGCTGGTCCTCGTTTCGTAACGGTATGTTGGTGTATGTCCTTTAGATATCTGCTTCGTAAGAGAGAAGTGGGCGTGGGTTCCTATCTTATATACTGTTGAAGTATTGACGACACCTGGCATTCCGGATTCCTAAAGTTATTGTATTCCAGCTGCTTGCAGCTGGGGAGTCTTGCCAAACCGGTCGTTAGAAGTGTGTGGTCTGGTCGTTGCTACTGTGCCCGGCACTACATTTGGTTGTAAAAGTTAGACTGTTGTCAATAAGGGTAACAGGTCGTTTGGCACCATTGCCAGTTCGCCCCCTACCAGTTCACCCCCATTCCCCTCCAACATGTATACAATACCACTTTGCTTCCAAAATGAAGAAATATGCCTAGGACTATGGCTAATAAAGTGATAACTTTCTGTTTGTGATGTTGTCAAGTAGTTTCATTAAACTACATGGAAGAGAATGTAATGTTACTTTATGAATGGGTGTTTTAATTTATAAAGTTGCCATGTTAACTAGTTACGTACAACAACTTACACATGGTAGTTTTTCTTCAATTATAATTATGACCTAAAAATTATACCCCTCATCCTTAGTCTTCTTTGCCTTTTGTTCGATAGTGTCATAGGCCTAAGCTATGTTAGTTTACTGCAATTGCTTAATCAGGTTAAATGTTAAGCTTATCTTTTTTATTCAACCGTTAAAAGTCTGGTCAAAACAATGAATTTTTAGGTACAGTGTGCCTGGCCACAGGCAATTATGCCATATATAATGTTAAGAGCAGTAAATGGGCCTGTTTAGCAAACATTAAATTGGACAGATCTCTCTTCTAAAAAGCTCAAAATTTTACAGTTTTGACCATGAATATATTCATATCAGGATTGTGGATTTGTGTATCAGATACGAGAGGTTGAGTACAGACATCATCTGAATATATTCAAAGACATTTGAGCTGAAAAGAGGATTAGGTGTGCAGTAATTACTGGCACTCCATGCTAATAACTGACTAATATTAGTAGTACTTTAGGTGGATACAGCTGTAGCATCTAAGGTAGTGCTTCAAATTTTATATAACCCAAGAAGTCATTATTTCCTACTTAATGTATGTACATGAATTGTACATGACCATGGAGAAAGTATATAGCCCAGATATCCGGAAATCTAGTGGTTGTACATTGTTCTGGGGCCGATGCCCACAGTTTTATTTTATGTAAGATTATTTGCAATGTGGTCTAAGGACCATTGTTAAATACTATCATCAAATAATGTTTGGCAAAGAAAAAAAAAAGCAATACTGAAACCATATGACCAATAAATGATTAAAAACAGAGCCAAAACTAACAAAATAAAATAATAATACTAAATTCTAGTTCCATCAAAATCAATGAAAAACTGAAAAAATCAAGCAACCAATATCACAATCAATCTTGCAAGTGGTATGGGACTATGGGTTATTAGCTATCATTCGTACCAAAATCTGACTTTTAAGTGGACCCCCATATTTTGGTATCAATATTTATATTAATGAAGAATTCATGGGCTAGTTTACATGGAGGTTAGCCAGATGGGTTTTTTAGTTTATTTTTACATTTTGTTATTCACCAATGTCAGTTAATGTGTGTAGAATGACAATTTTATTTTTTTAGGAAGCTGTATTGCAGAGGCTACAAGTCCAACCCATAGCAAGGACAGTTACATTAAACTTCGGCAAACCTACCTCTGGCAGTATTTCAGGAGGAGAGCCAAGAGTACAGGTAGAGTATTTAAACATGATAGACTTTATGTACAGTATATAAAAATCTTCAAGGTTTATAAAAAAAACTTGTACCGTTACTCTGGTGTATAATGAAATGGCATTTTTCTTTAAAAAATAAGTAGGTGATATATACCAATCCCACACTTTTGATGCATTACCCACCCCCTCCCCCTCCCCCTCCAAATGTTACTTCAAGAATAATCACACTTTAAAGTTTAGTGCCTTTTTGTGAATGTACCCAGGTTGAATTAATGACTTTTTTTAATTTACGGTAACTACATATCACCAAATCTTACATGTAAGTTTCTAAAACCCAATTTTTCAAGTGATTATATAACATAAGCATGAATCACATCCTAGGGTGTCAGTGGCAGGAATCTATTCTCGCAGCAGGAATTCTGTCAATGTAGATGTAGGTTGTCCAACATATTTTTGTTCCTAGGCAAGTGTTAATCAATAAACTTTTAGAATGTGTACTAACTGAAAGATCTGTGCGTTTTCTCAGACTGGGGACACCCGTATCTATGGAATCCCCATGTGATACAGTATGTTGAAATGTCTCTGCATTCACAATCAAACCACTAATTATGTTTTTGCTTCATTTGAACATAATTTATTTCTTCTACACAGTTTCAAGTTTTAAAAAGTAATTATTCTAAAGTACATGCAATTGTTTACCTATGCACCTTTAGAACACAGTAAACACCAGAGTTATTAACTTCCCTATTGACATAGACATTTTGCACTTATTTTGCTTTTATCCATGTTCCTAAAGTATCGGGTAGAATTCCTGAACAATTAGCGGCATTCATGGCATTTACAATTCTTGATACCATGGACCATCAAGATTTTTAGCTACAAAGAGGTTGACCTTCAGAGAGGTTTTATTATTAATGTTTTAAGTATGCAATTTGTGCTATGAGTTCGGTTTGTACTCTTTACAAATGCACACAAAAGCTAAGCACAAGTAGACAGAAGTTGATACATTAATGCCCAAGTTGCCATAAAATTTCTATGGTATATTTGCTAGACAAGGAATTAAATACTTCTGTCAAAATTATACAGCTATTATAATAGTGGTGTGCCTCCTTATACAATTCTGGCCTGAAAGTGAATTTCGAAGACCGCCCCAAAATTTTCTCTATACAGCACCTAACAGCAAATGAGCTCAGGACCAGTCTAGCAGATTTCTAGCATACTTTGGAGAGTTGTTGTGATAGTTGTTTACTATTCAATAACACATGTACTGTGCACTGTAAATCATAAAATGGTCCTTTACACATTCTTGGTTCAACTATAGTTTTATAGTAGATTAAGGGTCTGAAAGGACATACATGTGTCCTCATTAACGACCCTGATGTACCATTTATATAACCCAGATTGCCAAATATGATCATGGGAATTGTTTACCTTTAAGGTAATTTATGGGTTTATTCAGATTTTAACCAAAGTAGTTTTTCCTTTTGTGTTTCAGGTCAGCAGTTCAGTGCAAAGGATCCCTTTATAGAACAGACTAGTGACCATGGAAGTGGGCTTGTTCTGGCTCCTGCCAGCAGTTCTGTAATGGTTAATCCACTGGTCGTCGCATTGGATAGTCTACGCCTCAGGGATTCATAGTTGTTGTGGAATGTGGATAGCCATTGGTAATTTAGTCGGATAATTCAGTTCTGGTGACATATTGTGTATGATTGTTGGGCCCTTTTTGTCAATGTCAAGGACCCCTCAGGGATGTGTCCACGGAGCTGGGCACACCATTCGGCACAGACAATTTCCACCCGGCACTAAATAAAAAAATAAAAGTAACAGCGAATCGTCTGTTTGAAGTAGCAGCCGATTGCATCTCAGCACCATTAAGGGAAGAAAAATATTCCATTTTATATTGGAACCCTCTGTCAGGAAGGCGATCAATGCGCCCGTCACTCAGGAAATCCTGGGCACATCCCTGCCTCTTTATAGAATAGCCTCGTATGTGACTCTGGAAGAGGCTGTGTTCATGTTTCTGTACGTAAGCATGCACAGTTCTGTAACTGTTAATCCACTGTTTACCACAATGGATGGTCTCTACGCCTCAGGGATTCATAATTGTTGAATGATACGCATCTGTTGTCCATATATAATTTGGACACCAGTGAGTGCTAGTAACCAAATATTAGGTGTTTTGGCAGTTGCCTTGGTTTCCTAAATGAGGAGGGCTAAAAGCCATTTTGAGATGAATACTAAAAAATAATGTTCCTTAATGCTCTTTAATAATATGTTCTATATGTATGTGCAATAATCTTTTGTAATGTTCAGTATATGTCCTGTATACCTTTTATAAACTGTAAGGGCTGCTTGGTATTGAAGATATTACTACTGGTATTGCAAGACCCTATACTGAACACATAAAATCTGTTTTATATTTTGATAGTAATATTTTGTTAGTCATATATATGTATTCAATCCAGCCCCGGAGTGCTGCACATGGAAGTGTATATAAATATAATAGAGCCAAACTGCAAACTACCAGTTATGTGGGGCACAAATCATTAGTGTCCCATATGCATTGCTTATATAGTGGCCGCTATGTGCCAAAAGCTTCACGCACATTCAATAAAATCAGTGAGGGTTGATATTTGTAGAAGGGCACCAACCAAATTAATGGCAAAGTCAGTTGATCTAAATTAGTGAAAAATGTTAAACTGTAACCAATTCCCCTGCCCCAGGTATGCTAGAAATCTGTTAGACTGAATGAAATTTATTCTGGGGGGGGGGGGGGGGGGGTGTGTGTTTTGTTGTCTTAGTTTTGTTCTAATTTTGGGGGCCTGGCAATATATCCTGGTTGGCGGTGGGGTTCAGTCCCCAGGACACTGTATTCCACTGTCAAGAAAGCCAACAAATATGGCTATTCACTTGCAATACTAGTGTTATAGAAGTATGATGCAGCCCTATCAATTTATGATGAAGATATAATTCCTGTATGTCAAATTTGTATGAATGTAAAATACGTGTACATATATTTTTTTAAAGACAGATTTAATCTTATATATACAACTATTTGTACATGCCATGAACTGTACACCACTTATCAATGCATACTTTTAGATAAATTCATTTTAGGAATAATAAATTGAAATTACATTAATAATAATTTAATTACAATTAATTTGGATTCAAAATAATTACTTTTTATATTAAATTTATACAGGTGCGTAGCGAGAGATTTGTTTTGGGGGGGGGGGAGGGGTCTGAGGGGAAGTTGGTTCCCCCCTTTCAACGAAAAAATGTGATTCACGGGCCCGAAGACGGAAAATGGTGCAATGTTTGGTGAAAAAACAGCAGTCAAATTCCCACTGAACATTCACAAATTTTGTTCATTTTCTTCTTTTGTACTACATTTTTTTTGTCACTTGGGTCATGGGGTGGTTTGAACCCCAAACCCCTTTGGCTACGCCACTGATGCGACAACACTGTGTAAATAACTTTGGGCAACTTCCTTTCAGTGCGGTGAAAACAATACACAGCCTAGCCATACATACGTGTTTAAAATACAGCTAGGCTACGTTACATTGTTTTCACCACTCTGTATTACAAGTTGCGTCGTCCTATATACTAGACCTTTCGTTGGAACTTTTCAAGTATGAATTATTAATTTTGTTAGGACCTAATGTTAGTCTAACAGAATACGGGAACAAGTAACGTTAGCATGGGCAGTGTTACTCTAAATGAGCGACATTGTCTTCCTATATCGCCTAGACTAACAAGTAACGTTAGTCTCTATACTATAGCCTAGACTGTATATTGTAGCCTTAGTTGCCGAACTGTAGCCTCACCTGAAGAATCCACATTCCAGTTTTGAGGCTTCCTATTTCCTTTACAGAAAATAATCACGTGGAGCCTTTCAAATGACGTCATAATGGAGAGCTGCGCCGAGTACAGTACTTAAGCACTGTTGACTACACTCAAACCGTTGGGTCTCGATAGCTCAGTCGGTTAGAGTGGCTGCACATTGAGCAGTAGGTCGCAGGTTCGAGTCCAGCTCGGGACCCACTTTTCCATTAAAATAAATATCCCTTGCCATAATTAGGCCAAGGTTGCCAATGACAAGGTGATAAAAAATTCCAAATGCAACATATATTCTCTCTCTCTATATATATAAAATAGGTCATTATTTTCTGTGGTGAAAAGAGGTTGGTGGTTCACATTGGTTTATTTTGTATAATTTTATTATGTCAAGTTGAACAGGCAGATTTTGGGTGGGGTTGGCAATTGGCTGGGTAGTTCCCAAGTCTGTTTGAATACTGTTGAATGTTTTTCTAATGTATTTTACCTTTATGCAAAGTACCTTAATCTGGCAAGGAATTACAATATTTTTCAGTTTCTGGTTTTTAAAATTTACTGCCACATGCATCTATTAAATTCAGAGATGATTTCAACAAGAGCACCAAGTTGCTTTCAGATTCTTTGTCAGTGTATCATTTGCTAATCGTTAATTCTCAATTCTTGTTTCTGTCTCTGCGCCTCAATTGATCGATATGTAACATTATTATTATTATAGTAGTCAATATTTGAAACAATATTTAAACATTAAAAATCTTACATGTATACAAGTGTACAAATGCAGTTAGTGATCTCATGTATGACCTTGGCCCATGACATCATGCCCATGCCATCATGAGCATGCCATCATGACCATGTCATCATGACCATGTCATCATGACCATGTCATCATGAGCATGCCATAATGTGCATGCAATCATGACTGTGCCATCATGACTGTGCCATCATGACTGTGCCATCATGACTGTGCCATCATGACTATGCCATTATGACCACATAGTTTCATCAAATTGGCAAGGAAAAATAAATGTGATTTAACTGTATTTTGAATTATTGATGTGATTAAACACAAAGATTATATATAATATATTGTTGATTTTAATTAAATTAGATGGACCCACATTTTCTTTTGTAAATTCCAATCCTTTAAATTAATGGATAATTCTTTAAGGTAGTCATAATGGTAGAACCCATTGTAGGGGTGGGGATTAATTACCTTGAGAATGCAAGGGAGATCAAAATTGTATTACTCCCAGGGAGATAATTCCTGGTTGCATTCACATTTGAGAATGAATGTGAACAGGCAGCACTGTGCAAGCATGGAAAGTTCACTGATTTTCATTACAAAATCATACAAAATACCAGCTATATCAGGGGCGTAGGCTGGGGGGGTGCGGACACACCTCCCCGCACCAGGCAGAGTTCTGCTCAAAATAAGATAAAAAGTTCCTCATAAATGATTGGGCGAAAAAAGCTCAACAAGAGTACTCCCTGACCTCCACCCTGCCCAGCACGCTTGTGCCAAGAGCATATACAGTCAACAAAATATGAATTTATTTGTCAGGAATATTTCATGTTCCCATCTTTCTCCAAAAAGTTTGTTCAACCCCCCCCCCCCCACCATTTTATGCCACTTATTACATACGCTCGTGCTTGCCTCTTGGGATTGAGTTCCATCTTCTCAAATGTCGCAC
>JAODFY010297837.1:0-13761 GCA_027580055.1 Paracaudina chilensis
TAAAATTATGAAAAAATCTATTTCAAAGTGACCCTAACAAATTTGGTCACCTTGAAAGGAAGAAATAATTGCATTTAGAAAGTAGAAGCTTTCAGCTCTGCATCCAGGTCTATAAATGCACCTGTCAATTGTATGACAGACCCTCAGACCCCCAGACAGTCTAAGTACTGAAGTGAGTCAACCATTGCTGTTGCATGACACACCCCTCAGTCACTAAATTTTAGTGACGTACCAGCTGTAGATTTGACTTACCTTTGACCTTTTGACACACCATTGACTTACTCTATTTTTTTGCATGATACCATGACACACCCTGACAAATGACTATGTTGCACATATTTTGACTGACCATTGCAGTGCCATTGACGCACGCTAAGTAACTACTCTCAGCTAACCATGACTCTACCAGCGATGCACCCTGTCCGGGGTTATGAGGGTCCATCATACATTTGACAGGTGCATAATGATGTTTCAAATTTATACCCCCAATAAGTGACAAAACATTTTTTCACAATTAAGGACTAAAAATCTTACCTCATTTGAAAAACCATTGCTTTGAATCCCTAACATCAAATTGATTGTTTTTTTTTTAAACACGGCACAAAACATAAATGCACCACTTGTCGCACTCTAAAATGGCATAGTGCTGTATGCGGCAGTTTCTGTGTTGTTTACATTGCCCAACTAACTATAGTCTAACTCTTGTGATAAAGTTAGTGTAGAGTTATAGCTATGATTAAACTGTTAAAGTATAGTCTGTAGCAATGCTTAGATGCTGTATACACAGCAGTTTACGACATTTGAATCATATATACCTCAAATTATCAATCCTGATGTGGTGTAATGGCTATAATGGGCTAGGGCATTTAAAAAAAATTAAAATGAGGACAAATAAAACAAAATTAGGGCGAGTGAAATCTGGAGGCCACTTGCTGGATCTGGTAATTTATGTTAATGAGCCCTGGTTCAATGGCAGCAGTCAGAGGTGAGTCTGGTAATTTATGTTAATGAGCCCTGGTTCAATGGCAGCAGTCAGAGGTGAGTCTGGTAATTTATGTTGATGTGCCCTGGTTCAATGGACAATGGCAGAAGTCAGAGGTGAGTCTGGTAATTTATGTTAATGTAGAGCCCTGGTTTGGTGGCAGTTAGAGGTTAGTATAAGGTTCATGTAACTTAAATTTTTATTGTCTCTGTTCACAGTCGTCCAATATATTCAGTATCGGAGAACAAGATGCAGTTGGAGTACTTGAAGAGGTAGGTATGGTCTGTAACTAGCAATGCTTAGATGAGTGATCCCAAGAGTTATATAGCTATGCTTGAACTGTTTAGGTATAGTCTGTAGCAATGCTTAGATGAGTGATCCCGAGAGTTATACTGTAGCTATGCTTGAACTGTTTAGGTATAGTCTGTAGCAATGCTTAGATGAGTGATCCCAAGAGTTATAGCTATGCTTGAACTGTTTAGGTATAGTCTGTAGCAATGCTTAGATGAGAGATCCCAAGAGTTATAGCTATGCTTGAACTGTTTAGGTATAGTCTTTAGCAATGCTTAGATGAGAGATCCCAAGAGTTATAGCTATGCTTGAATTGTTTAGGTATGGTCTGTAGCAATGCTTAGATGAGTGATCCCAAGAGTTATAGCTATGCTTGAATTGTTTAGGTATAGTCTGTAGCAATGCTTAGATGAGTGATCCCAAAAGTTATAGGTATGCTTGAATTGTTTAGGTATACAGTAGTCTGCAGTTTTGGTATAATCTGTAGATTCAGGATTTCTTCTGCTCATCTTTATAACTACATGTATGCTACAAATTTCAAATCCTGTTTGTTTTGGAAAACACGTTTAATAAAATGTATGATTGAGCCACATTTTATACACAATTTTTTAGCTAGCTTGGTTGCCAATATCTTGGAATTATGTAAATGAGTTCATATATCAAAACTCTTGCCAGATTCTAGAAATGTGGCCAAAAGTTATAATATAAATTTGTAACACAAAATTAACACCAAGAATGGAATGAAGTAAAACAAAAAACAAACGATGTTAACAAATTTTAGACTCTTAATGTGACGTGCTCAAGCATTATGTGTGTTGTGAATGTACAGTGGGCTTTTCTCATCTTCGTGCCATGACAAGAATGGGTTCAAGTAATGTATACACAAGTCTTCATAGAATTAAGTGCATTTCATGAATACACTGGAGGAGAGTATTATAAGCATTTTTCACTGGATAAAGAAACCATTGCATTTGGTTGTTAAAAAAACTAATTGCAGAGCACTTGCTGTTTTATATTTATTTGACTAACACACAGTGTATATAAACTGTCACAACAAAAAGTGTATATAGACTTGTGTTACAGCGTATATGTAAAATAGCCTACATGTATTAAATAGCCCTGTATTAAGCAATCTAGAATATATGTCTTAATTAATGCTTCATAGCTTGAGTCTTTTTGAAGGAGATTTAAGATCATTTAACTAGGGGTATTTCTCAGTAGTAAATTGAGTACAATTCAGCTTTCCAATTTGATTAATTTTACAAACAATTTCTTCCTCAGGATTTCTTTCTTGACTTTGATAATGAGAAGACCACCTCAAATAAAGAGAATGACAATCAGACCGATTGCTCACAGACACCCCAATCCCAGATTATTGGACAGGAGGCGCAGTTTATCTTCAAGACTTCAACTTCCACAAAGCTGATTCAGCCAGCAAGTTTGAATGTTAACTCTTCCAGATGTAAGCCTAAATGCCTACTCCGACCATCTGGTTCTGTTAGTCAGGTGGGTCCGAAAAGCAGAGGGCCTCCGTCTCAGTTCCAGAGATCCGTTCCATCAAATGAAGATGACTTTCATGCCAACCAAAGGAAAAACTACTTGTCCAATCTTGCAAGCCTCTGTTCCAAGACCCCCGGGGAAAAAGAACAAAGAAATAGAAGAAATTCTGCTTCCTTGGTGACAAATTTGTCTTCCAATTTGTTGGAGAATGCAAAGTTAAATAACATAAGACAGGGACATCCCAACTCATCAAATAGAAAAAAAGATTCTGTTATTGGACAGCTGGAATCTCCCCAGCAAAGTGTATCCAAAGGATTCCAAAAATTTGAACCGTTCCATAAATCTTCACAATTCCATAAACATGGCCAGTTTCAAAGGGCATCTACTTTGCAGGCTGTAGAAAATTGTGGTAATAAAAACAGAGTACATCAAGCTTTAAGTGGTACTACGTCTGGTAACAGTGAGGCAACAAAAGTGCCAATGCAACAGTCCATACCAAATGGTGCCAAAACAGGCAATGGAAGGCAGTTTACACCACAAAAGTGCCCAAACACAGATCCTGTGAAGATAAACTATATGAATGGACAAAATAATGTGACAGCAACCCCTGGAAACAGGACTTCTCCTACAAAAAGCAGTGACAAAATGGATTGCAACAAGACCACATCACCGTCAAGACGGTCATCTACATTACACCAGAGTCCTGCAATGCGACCTGGGGTACCTTCTACCAGTCAGTTTCAGAAGAAGAATTGCAATCAATTACCAACTTCAAATGTTGTTGATAACAAAAAGATTGACTTTTCATCTCGCTTGAGGCCCACAACTGGTCTTATTTTGTCTCCAGCACAATGTCAACAGAGGTCTCCATGTCAGGGGAGAAGATACGCCTCCCCCTCATTAAATGTAAGACGGCAATCGTGGAAATCCCCCAATCCCAGGGGTGCAATGCCATCTGCTAACCAAAGGGGTAACCTTCCAAGGACTCCTCAGCGCCCCTCCAGTAGCGAGTTGAATTCCCCACAGCAGCCTGTGTTGACCCCGAGGGTGGCCCAATTGTGTACGACTCCTACTGAGCCAGGAAGGCAAACGAGGAGCAGCAGAAAATTCCCAGGGCCGGCTGGAATATTACCCAAGCTGGTGAGGAGGGATCATGATTATTGAGGATGTTTAATTTCCATCTGCCTCTTTTATTATTTAATTTTGATGCATAACTGGTTGATTATTGAATGAGCAATTTTAAGATATACAATTCTGGCTCCATAGTGAAAATCACAGACCCAAGGGTAATTTAAGTGATGCTCCATGTTGCCGTGCTCCATGTTGGCTCCCTCTTACAGGGTTTTATGATGAAATGGGTGCCACTTTGCGGAACCAGGAGCCAATTTCAAATTTGACTGTTATTGTCAACCTCAAGGTTCCTGGAGTCATCTCTTGCTTTTTGAAACTTGTGACTGTAAGCCACATGAAATTCTTTAATGTTATGCTTGAGCAGTGCTAATTTATCAACATTGTTTACCTTGTTTTTTACATTTTTCTCTGCAGTCACCAGGACAAAATCTTTCTGACATCAAGTTATCTCCCCTAGCTGATGATGAAGAGAAGCATAATGAGGTGATATTTAGCAAGCAATTAATTCTCAAGATATGATACAGAATCTATTTAAAATGTTTGTTTTGTTGATGTCTCATACTGGGTCATTTATGGGGACAAATGTCCTACTATGACCCTTAATAATCTAAGGACATGCTTCAGTTTATCACTAATCATTCTGTAAGATATTCTTGTGCTTTAATGTCTCTATCTGTCCTGTTTCAGGATGTCGTTGAGAGTTCACAAGATTCAGTGTTTGATGATTTCAGTCAGGGGGCCTGGGCTACAATGAAGTCGGAGTTAGAGTTGGACGAAACAGACCCCAAATCAATCCTGGCACAGCACAACATTGCTTCAGTTTTGAGAAGGGTAAGATTGCTATCCTATAGGCAGTTTCATAGGTAGCAAAGTCAGCTACTCTTGTGGTGTCACTCACAGAACTACAGGACATAGAAGTAACTTTGATAGTGCATATTGAATTAGCCGGCACAAATTCAGCCATAACTTCACAATTATCATAGGCTCATAAAAAGTAAACAAAAGTGGCAATTAACATTACAAATTAACATGTAACTGTTCAAGTCTGGTGATACATATATTATTAAGGCCATCCCTTAGTATTTTCCAATACAATTATAGCGAATATAGTAGATATCAATGATCAATAATCAATGATTTGAACATAGTTTCATAGAGAGTGTGTCCATTTGCATGGTCAACCTGATTTGACAGGCTTGTCTTTAGTCCTTGGATCATCGACGGACCATCCATTAGTGGTGAAATTATCTAGTGGTCATTATAAGATGGCCTAATGAAGATTGCAATTATATGAAGATTGCCTTGCAGCACTAACAGACAGGGTATGGTCAAAGTATGCTGTAAACTCACATCTGTCAGATGACAGAACAAGCAGGTTAAAAAACGTGTGGTTTTAGGTCCTTTTGGTTTCCAAGGTTTTAGGGCTCTACCTTTGCGGATTCTCAGATGATGTTTGACATCTTCAAAAAATATGGTCCTTTTATGGGAAACCTACATGGAAAAATGGACTTTTGTCTTTTGCCCTAACCTTACCCTGGCTAGGTTTAATACACCATGCACCTTTCACACTTAGCAGGTGAAAGGCATACATTTTTGGTACAATAAAGTGTTTTCACAGAATCTGGGAGCTGGGCAATACACTGTAGCAAATACGGCATGCATGTTAGACAAAGGTTAAATTTCAGACACTGGAATATTAAGAGTTAATTTAAAAGAGACAACAAGGAAGAATTTTAAATTAGGTTCTTGATATTGAAATACAATTGCTAAGCCAGTTACTAATGTCCAATATAAAATGTTTCTGTCGTTCATCAGGCGAGCATGAAGCTGCTTCTCCGCAACAAGGTGCCTCACATCTGTGTCATGATAAAGCTGATCACTCTTCAAGTCAACGATGCCATCGTCACCTTCCGAGATCCCACAGGTGAGATGCAGGGGACCCTTCACCGGCGATTGACCGAGGAATACCAGAGCGAGCTGAAACCTGGCTGTGTCCTCTTACTCAAACAGGTAAACAGGCAAAGAAAGAACAAGAACCCACAGGCCTGATTTTTAAGAAGATGTTTTAGTCATCCTTTGAGCAACCTGCTTTACATGTCTGGTTAACAGAAAGAAAATGTGGTTGTTCGAAAAAAATATATATCTTTGAAACCATTTGTTTGATAAGCTTCATGCTTGATATATTGATGTTAGATGATGAGCTGTACATTACTACATGACAATGAAATTGCTCAATAATATGCATCAGTGGGCAGAGCTTATTTCTAAGTCACTCAGAATAGCTTGTGAACTCATATATTGGCCTGGTAGATGTCCCCTGGTAAAGAGATGTGTCATAGTGTTTTGGGGACCATGACTTAAATATTAATGACCAGGGCTTCACATAAAATACTTCAGATGTCAAATTTTACCAGTGGCATTGGAACCATTAAACTTTTGGTTTTCTGGTTTATCATTATCACAAATCTCATTTTGGGGGCGCACATGGACACAAACTAAATGAA
Organism: Paracaudina chilensis; assembly: GCA_027580055.1. Taxonomy (NCBI): domain Eukaryota; kingdom Metazoa; phylum Echinodermata; class Holothuroidea; order Molpadida; family Caudinidae; genus Paracaudina; species Paracaudina chilensis. The sequence goes on from JAODFY010297837.1 coordinate 6,409, forward strand.
AGATTTAATTTTTTCTGCAGGTCGGTGTCCTCAGTCCCTCGCTTCGGAACCATTACCTTAACATCACCTACCAGAATGTGCTACAGATCTTCCCTCCTGTCCTCATTCCCAATCCAAAATCTCCTTCCGCAACACAAACACCCAAACGAACGTCACCAAAGTCTATCAAGGTTAATACTGACAAAGAAAATCAAAATCATGCTTCTCCAGAATTTTCAAAACGTAGGAGAAATTCAAGTTGGGAGGAATCTGTGATTCCCGATCAGCAAAGCAAGGAAGGGTTGTTTCCTCCAAGAGGACTGACAAATGAAAACATTATTGCAGAATCAGTGATAAATGACTTGATTGTGGAGGAAACCTCTAACTCTAAACAGTTTTGCAAGAAAAGGAGGGGCCAAATGCTGAGCATGGATGACACGACTAAGAGAAACTGCTTGGAGCAGAAGCAAGCTTTTCAGAAAGAAAATGTTTCTCCTCCACACACATCACAAGCCGAAGGTAAGACCTCATCTTTCTGCACACTTGTGCAGTGGTATTACTGTCTGCCTGTCACTTAATCAAAATGCTTCTCTCAGAGAATAGATTTTGATATAAGTTTGAAAAAAGGTAATTGGATGATGGCCAAGTTATGAGTGTTTAAGCGATTTCCACAGACAAATGGATTTTGATGAAAGTTGGTAATGATGATCCTTGGATAGCATGCTTCATTTCTGGGTATTCAGGATTTCAGGTCAAAGGTCATCTTGGGTTCATTTCTTGCTGTTACAGCTTTTCATGGATTTGTAGGGAAATAAATCGATATAGTGTTGAATAATTTTTACCCATTATCTCTTAAACTCTCACTCAATGTTAACCAATAATTGTGACAAGACATACGTGCAAGGGCTGCATGTTTCCTGGTTCCTACAACTCAAATGTCATTGTGGGGAAAAGTGATGCCTAACTGGATGGCCTAATTACAAATTTGTATAAAAATACAAAACTTTGATCAATAAAAAGTTAATATTTTATAATTAAATGATGGAAGTAAATTTCTGAGCGAAATGGAATTATTGATCATGGGTGGAATATGATTTCAAAACATCAGGACCTGTTCATGGTTGTGCCATACGTTATTTATTGGGTGTGCCATCATTGCCTGGTTTGTCCTAAATATATGCATTTTAAAATATAACTTCAAAGATATTAAATCTGATGTCCAATATGATTGGGTAATATTTACTACACTGGTTGTTATTCTCTGCAGGGTTATAGCTAGCAGTATCGGAGTGGTGGTTGATATTACTTTAATCTCTGCAGGGTTATAGCTAGCAGTATCGGAGTGGTGGTTGATATTACTTTAGTCTCTGCAGGGTTATAGCTAGCAGTATCAGAGTGGTGGTTGATATTAATTTAGTCTCTGCAGGGTTATAGCTAGCAGTATCAGAGTGGTGGTTGATATTACTTTAGTGCTGGCTGTGTTGTTATCTGCATTTTCTAAGGCCTTGGGAGGCGTGTAAGGGGGACTAGAGGGCTGGATGCACAAATCTTGGTCGGTGGTCGGTACCTGTGAATTTCTCTCGCTTGTGATGGTCGGTGAGTAGGCGAGCTCTGATCATTGTAGACCACCGTAGCTACATCACTGACTCTTTGTTAGTTCTCTCCTCTCTCTCTTCCATTTACAGAAAACATTGCAGAGATGATAGAGGGGTTTGAAGATGAACTCTTTGCTGAATTTTGACTTGGTCTAAACAAGTGAATTGTGTGTAGTAAACTGACTTGGTATTATAATTTGGAACACAAGTGATGTGGATATTCAGCTTGAACTGGTTCTTAAGTGTTTTGGGCTGAGAGCCACTTGAGTTTTTAATAGCCAGAACTTTGTTAGTTCAAATTTTTCTCACGTCATGGGCTGCAAATTGCCAGTGGGCCACCACGTGAGAACCCATGGTCTAAGTTAAACAGCAGATTTTGGTATCTGACCTATTATTATTTGAAGCACAAGTGATATGCCCTTAAAGCTATTAGGACTTCGATCATAGAATGATGTGAAAATAACCAGTAGTAGTTTAAAGTTTGGATATAATAACATAATTTCATTCCACTAAAATGATCACACAAAGAACATTGGGCTCAGCTTAATTAGTCAGTTACGGACATTCCACTCAACTAATGTTACAGCAGTCTTGCTAGTGCTAACCTGGATATAGCATTATGTTAGTGATACTGCAAACCTAGAAAGTTAGGCCTATTAAAAAGTGTATTCATAGTGTTATCAGTGCTGTAAGTCTTAAAGGAGAATGGAAGTCTGAAATTTTTTCATGAAGTGTGATTCAGATGTGTATGTTAGACATCTTCCAAAATTGTTATAGAAACATATTGTTATGCATGTTTGAAAATCAGAGTTTTGTGCCCAAGAAGAATGTCAATAGACTTGAGTAAGTCAAACAGTGATGTCATGGAACCTCCAATAGCAGGAATGTAATGCATTTCTTTGTTTTGTTCCCCATTTCTCACCTACAAATGTGCATATCTTGTGTATCATACCAAGATCAAGATAATTTTAACTTTGTTTTTTTTCTTCAGATTTTTCAGATATTTCACAACAGATTATAAAGAAATACAAAAGGTTTTTAGTTACAAGTGAACAAGTGACATCAGAATCATATTCAAATTGCAATATCTCGGAAAGTTAACAATATTTTTTGATGATATTTGGGAAATATGTTCATCAAATGATAGGAACTCATGTGATATCATTATTCTGTTTTCAAAGTGCCAGACTTCCATTCTCCTTGCATGTTTTCTTTTTTCTGATAATGATTCAATACTGCAAAGGCACCTGTAGTGTTTCTCTATTCAATGGTATATAAGATTATGACAAGGCAGGTCCATGCCAGCTCCAGAAGGAGACAACTTGGCATGGGCTTCTGTGGGGGAGGGGGCAAGAGGAGGAATGTCCCCCTGGATAACCAAAATAGTAACACTAAAATAGGTTTGCCAATATTATGCCAATGCTAACTCTAGGAATGTAAGTCCTATATTCTATACACATGTCTCTGTGTCTCTGTCTCTAAATTATTTCTAGATTAGAAAATTTATTTGCTTTACAGTGCATACAAATGACCCCAGTCATTTGGTGTTGAACTGGCTCCATGTGATATACAGCATAGCTGATTTAATTGGCTACATTTTTATCACAACAACAAACAGTAAACAAATAAACCACAGCTCTTGTATGGTTTGGTCATTTAAGTTTTAAAATACAGTTCACATTTTTTGGTTGGTCTGTTTTTCACTGGTATATGAAATCTGCTTACAGTTCCCTTGCAGTTCCATATGTATTTTTTAATTTAATAAAATGTAAAATTTGACAAAATAAAAGTTTACTTTGGTGTTAAACAAGCAACATATTAAGTAATCTGATATACCATATGCAAATATATGTACAACTACAACAGCCAGTATAATAATAGGTTTATACAGTCATGTTGATATTTTGTAGTGCAAGGGATCACACAGCATCATTTGGCACTCGTTTGGTGAAAACAATTCTCAGGACTTATGGGTCATTTGTTCGTATAACATACAGTAGGTTGTTTTAACATGCTTTGATGAGTTTCTGATGAAAGGATGCTAATTTGTATCAAAATATATTTTTGGGTCACCATCAGTAAAGATCCACTCACCAATGGTGAGTTTGTGAGCATATTTGTCAAGGCCTGATGCAAAATGAATGGTTTGAGTGGTACAAGCAATGTCATATGCATCTGAGCCTTCATGTGTTTGTGCCATGTGGGTAGCTCCAATTAGATGTACAATACTAATAATGGAAATGTGGTTTTATCTTAACATCTCTCATTCACTAAGAGGTGTTGTTTTGTCCTACACTACAATAGAATATGCAGTCAATTTTTGTAACCAAATTGAATACTTCATAATCTTTTTAGCTTAGTGCCAAGTTTATAGCTTTGACATCTAATTACAAACAACTTTTCAATTAAAAAGAAGAGAACTTCAAAGTTTATTCCATGAGTGTAGATTTACTGATGTAAATTCAGTCCTCATGTTAGGACATGGTTTATACAAGGTAATTTCTGTGTAATCTTGGCCTACATTTCATGCTACCAACATAGCCAAACATAAAGGGGTTCCCAGGGGACCAATACAAGTTCCCTCAACTATTTTTTTTTATATGGACAATTGACTTGTATAGTTTTACCTTTATAAGCAGAGCATGAAAGCAGTATTTAATATCTTTTATATTTTATAATATACTTTTAAAAGCTTTTTTTTTTTTTTTATAATATCCATGAGTAACCATAAAAAATTGCATCAAACTTTAGCATAATATCAGAGGACTAAATGTGTCTGTCATTCTTACTATTAGATAACATGGGGAGTAAAGTGAAAAAAAAGGTAGCCAATGCCAATGAGAAGAACAAGCCATGATTTTTCAGCAGTGTGGTGGGGAACAGTGCTATGTGTCTTGTACTATTCTCAAAGTTTACCCCTTGAGAATTGGCACCAAATGACAATTGTGTAACCAAGCTGCCTTTCTCACAAGTTCATGGTACATGTATGGGATTTGGATTTTTTATCTCACTTTCCCTGGCCCCCTAATTGACCCAGGGATGATGGCAGGAGTATATGTGTGGACATCAGTAGATAAAAAGGAGCACAACAATTTTTTTCTTTCATTTTTGGAGAGGAAATATTTGCATGGCCATGGAAAAACAATTCTGAATACAAAAAGCTTAAGAGGCAAACCATATAGTTTTAAAATGTTTTGCCACTGTCCCTTGAATAAAACACTATAGACAAATCTCAGTTCCTTACTAAAATGTTTTATTTAATAATAAAAAAAATGGAATACAGCTTACTGTGTTTTTGAGAGTATTAGCACTTCATTGTTCTTCTACAAGAACAAAACCATATAAAAAATAATGAATTCTGATAAACAAGACAGCATAAATGTGAAAATGACCAATTTCATTTATCTCATTTTTAGGATAAATAACATCAAATATTTAAAGAGGCCAGCAGGCACCATTTCAGTGGCAGTGGAACCAGGGTAGGGGACGGGCAGAGCCACTTTTCTAAAGCTGGTACCAGCCCTACCCCACCTCATTTCTTTCCACCACCCTTGCCCTATTTGATGACAGCCCACAAAACATTTTTTTCTACTAAAAAAATACATGTGTTGAGCATCCCACTGATATTTGCAATAAGGGGTTTAACCAGTCCAATGTTTCGCAGAGATGGAGCTGCTCTCCACCCAAATCACATAAATTTGTCGATGACCTATTTGGTTCCATATCATTCATATCAGTTTCTCAAGCATGAGAAGATTACAAACACTACATCAAACTAAGGATTGTATGGTAAAGCTTATTTCTTACTTTTGAAGGCTTTTAAGACTTTTAATGTGTATATCATCAAATGGTGATCATTCCAGCATGGCTAGGAATAACCAAACCACATGGTGGGGGAGGGGCAGAACTTTTCTAACCCCACCCAGATTTCATTTATTTCCACCACCCTTGCACTATTTGATGACAGCCCTTTTATCTCCATTCTGTTGCTAAGGTATGTTTTTTCTACTCTCACCACAAATCTGTATACACTTGTTGAGTATCATGCCGATATTTGTAACAAGTTTAACCAGTCTGATGTTTTGCCGATTCAATGTCAGAATCAGCAGAGAGATCTTGTCAATGACCTATTTGGTTCCATAGCATCATTTATATCATGTATATGAGGAGATAACAAACTCTACATCAAACTAAGGATTGTGTGGTAAAGCTTATTTCTTACTTTGAAGGCCTTTAAGTGACTTCCAAAATGTACCAATGAAACCACTTTCTCATTTCTGGCTATTTTTATCAAATGGTGATTACTCCAGCAATTTTTCCTCCTTAAAGGTTCATTGTGGATTAAAATCACCAGAACACCACACCCAAATTCTTGTAGCTAAAATTGATCTCTGGAATTACATAAGCATTCGCATATTTTCAACTTTAATGGCATCCATTTTCTTCTGAAAGTTAAGAAAAGACATTTACTGAGAGACACACTTAATATGGTTTGCATTAAATATGCATATATTTAGTCAGTGGACAAAAACTGCCAAATCCATTTCTTGGCTTAAATACTTGCTAATGAGTTTCACACAATTGACGAAATGAGTAGATTTGTTTACATGTTGAAATATGAAGACTAAATGTAAATATATTCTATAATATATCTTGTAGGATTCTAAGATACTGTATCTTATATGAAACAGAAATTGGTTGTGACACACTGTTCCTTCATTTTAATAACAAGGGCTGAGATGAAAAATGGCAAGAATTCAACCATTTGAAAATTATTTCTACAAACATTTGTAATGTTCATTGTTATCAAAATTAACATTTCTGAATCCCCATCAATATGGTTATCAACATTTCTGAATCCTCATCACAAATTTCCACAAAATGTTTTTTGGCAATGTCTTAAAAAATCTTAAACAATTAATGTATAAACATAAATATACAATGGCAAGACAAACTGCATACAATGCAGATGTCTGATGACTTGAAACAAACAGAAAATAAATAAAAGCCTCTTCCATTGATATGTAATTAAGGATAAGCATGAACTCTAGGATTTATGTGCTACAAAGGGTTTCCTACAGGGTCACAATAATTTAATAAGGATAGAAATAATACAAATTTTTAACCAGTATTTCAGATTTCACTTTCAGAAATTGTGCATGAATTGCAGGAACCTTGAGTAGGAGAGGGGGTGCAGGGGAGGAGGATGGGGGCATAAAGTCTAACCAGGATGGGACCATCTCTAATTAAGGGATGGCTTTCCATTGTTATCCCACTGGACATCTATCGTGGGCCATTTTGTTCTCAAGCAAGATAAGACTGGCGTAGCTTCACTGAGCACCGAGAGGTCGCTCGGGTCTGGCACTGTCGCCCTTCCTTCAACAAATCGGACCTGCAGTGCAGAATGGAAACACATTGATGATTTCATGTATGACACAAATAACTCTCGGAGCCTTCCCTATACCAGTGATTTAGTGGTTTGACATCATGACAATGACAATGTTATCATAGCAAGTTTGGGCCAAAATCGTCTAAGTAATTGTGGTCCCATATGTACCCATTACTAACCAACACAATAGCCAACACTTCTGTGGTGCAAAATTGTTTTGTATCAATTAACCCCCTTGACATTTATGATTGGAAGATATCTTTGACATCTCAAAATAGCATCAATCTGTAAAAATCCCCCCAAAATAAGGTCACCGGAGGTCAAATTGAGGTCAAGGGTCACCCAGATGAGGGTCGACAATTGGATTACATTGAAGCAACTCCCAACCCT
>JAODFY010297948.1:0-28258 GCA_027580055.1 Paracaudina chilensis
GACTCTGTCATCGCATCTCGAGCATAATGGACTTCCCGGGGGGGGGGGGGGGGTTTCAAGGTGAACAAAATGTTAGCCAGAATTGATGGAATGAACATGACACTGGAATAAATGTTACATAAACATTGGCTACATCAAATTACATGCTAGAATTTTCATAATTTAAGAAAATAAAAAAATGTAAAACAAGACTTAAAATTCTCAGCCATTTGAAATATAGCAATGCACCTTTGATTGTTAGGCTTGTCTCAAACAGTTCAAACATGGATAAATGGATTTTTTTAGAAACCTCACCCTTTGCAAAGCGATATTTACGATATTTAAACGATATCAACGATATTTAAACGCCCTACATACTTTGCTACACAGCATACAAATATTAGCTGAGCGGTTGTTTTTGTTCGATGGGGTTGCATCATTACTGGTGTCTGGCTTGGATTCACATCAATAAGAGAACACCTAGCTTTGCTCAAATAATAACCGCCTTATGAACAACTTTCTAAACTTCAAGTGAAACCAAAGCCGGCATTGACCCATTACAGTTGATATCATACCGCCATCTTCGTTTAACCCATGACATATCAGCATGGAGGAGTGGAGAGCTGCCCCCACTATGGAGAGGTACCAATGGTTATCTCAGTGCAAGTGAAAGTTCCATTCTTTATCCCCATGCACCACTTACACGATTGATTTTTAAGGGAACTAGAATTTTTAAAAAATTGGGTTAGTTTTGAATAATTTATAGTTTCTTGGATTTCTTTTATTTTATTTTCAGTTGTTTTTATTACTGGCATCAGATGTTTTTCTTTCAGATCAAATGTTTGATGATAGTATAGCAATAACTCAATTGACCAATAAAAAATAACCTCATGCAACGGTGCAGATAGACCCCCAAAAGCAGTCCATTCTGTTTGAAAACACATCTCATGATCTTGTAATGCACAGGCCATGCAGATCCCATGATCATGGCATTCCCATCACATGGGTAGCCATCACATGATCACATGCTAACATGTCTGCATAATAAATCCTACACTGATCCATTACGCTACACAAGTCCTAAAATATGCCCAGCTTTTAATATGATATAGTGTTCAGATATTGATTTCAAATAGTGAAAGGAACGTTGGCATTTCTTTTTCCATTTCTGGTTCACTAATTAAAAAAAAAGTTCTGCAATGCTAACCTTCAGATCATTCCATTTGACCCAATACCTACCCAACAATACCATAATCACTTCAACACAACCATGCAATTCAAATGCTTGCATAAGCCACATAAAATATAAAACCCTGTCTTACACTCGTCTTCAAAAAGTTCCTGCCAGCCCCTTGTACCAAAAATAGTTCTAACAATATCGTACAACAATCTCCTAAGTACTGGTCTGTTGTTTCATGTGGCTTGCTATGACATCAAGAGCGGAATGTCAAATAGATCCATAGCGCCCTCGCTCTCCTCCATATTGTAATGGTAATCGTGGTCAGTTGGCGGCGGGGACAGACGCAGGAAGGGAGCGTAATCTGCAAAGAAGCAGTAAACTTCATAAGCAAAGTGTCAGACACAAACAACAGATGCCTAAAGCAAAACAACATCACACAGTTGTCAAGGATAACATTAATCCAACATGTTGTTTTTGTTCAGTTGTGTTTTTAAGCAGTGTCACACACCTACACAAACAACAGATGCCTATAAAACAAAAACAATAGGGCATCATGAACCAGTCAAGGATAACATTAATCCAACATGTTTAAATGTGGACAACAACACAGTAAGTATTGCATTTAAATGTACACATTTTTCTCAAATTATAATTTTTTTTTTGGGGGGGGGGAGGGAGCTGTATCACAAATAAACTGTATTTATCATTCTAAAATCTTAGCACAAATAACATAATTGTTGGCATTTGTCTCTGTGTGGGAATCAGTTTCATTCAAAGTTTTTGCCGATGAGGAACAGATATGATTATGATATGTAAATAAATCTCCTACATGCAAGCAAATCACAGGAAATGCATAGATCAGATTTAAAAATGTGTCTGTTATGTTTAGTGGCAGAGACAAAACACATTTGGATGCCATTTCTGGTTAAAGCATTCTAGGAAATGAAAAATTCATTAAGGTGGTTTTCCTACAGAATAAGGTTATTTGTTTAAACCTCTACTTGTTTTCAGAAAACTTGTTCGCCATTTCAAACTATGATTCTTGATTTCAAACTCTTGCAATCTATTGCATTTAAATACATCTTTTTTGGGGTGTATCACAGTTTTTTTTGGGTGTACCACAGTTGCTGTTATCGTTTTAAATTTGTAATGCTTACACAAACAACATAATTTTTGGAATTTCTGTCTGTGAAAAGCTTAAGTCGGAACCACAGTTAAATTCAAGCTTTTATTTTACCAACAAAACTATTGACAACTGACAGATAAGTTTATAATATGTAAATAAACCACATACACTCTACAACGAATCACACTTGGAAGCAATCATCAGTCAAATTTGCGTGTTAGGATAATCAGCCTAGTTTTGCCACCGACAAAACACATTTGGAGGCATATCTTTGCCTGATTCCTCATTACAGAGTAATATTCTTTGCATTTAGGCGTTTTTTTTTTAAAGAATGCAAAACATCTACTTGGTTTAGAAACTTAGTTGAACATTTCAAACTGTGATTCCATATTTTCAAACTCTTGATTACAACAAACTCTTGATTACAACGAGCTCTTGATTACGACGAGCTCTCGATTACAACAAACTCTTGATTACGACGAGCTCTCGATTACAACAAACTCTCGATTACAACAAACTCTCGATTACAACAAACTCTCGATTACAACAAACTCTTGATTACAACAAACTCTTGATTACGACAAGCTCTTGATTACATCAAACTCTTGATTACATCAAACTCTTGATTACATCAAACTAATGATTACATCAAACTCTTGAATACATCAAACTCGTGATTACATCAAACTCTTGATTACATCAAACTCTTGATTACATCAAACTCTTGATTACATCAAACTCTTGATTACAACAAACTCTTGATTACAACAAACTCTTGATTACAACAAACTCTTGATTATAACAAACTCTGGTCACTATAGCTGACCATATGTAAAATACCAAGGAATTTACTGTAAATACTTACCACTTAATTCAAATAAATCATCTACAAAGGGCGTGGTATAGGAGTCATCCATCAGCATCTCCTTATGTAAATCACTAAAACTCTCAGCTGGAGAAAAACAACATGAAGGTAATTAGGTTCTATATTATCAGATACACACAAATACTTTTAATATCATGAGATTATTATATTTCTACATCATTAGCAGCGGAGGTGTTGGAAATCTAGCAGGCATCTGGGCCTAACAGATTTACAGACGGGCAACCAAAACTGGTCAAAATCAGCAGTGTACTTGAATTTGTCCTGCAGACAACCACACATATGATAGAGTACATAACCTTAGAGAAATTTTACCCATACATGGTACTTTTGGAATCATGTAACCAAACAGATTCATCACAGCCAAAAAGGAAAACCGAAAAATCTGCTGTGCTGGTTGGTCTTGCAGGGACAATATCGAATCCTGCATGCATGTACATTGACATGAACACATGCAATTGAAGCAGTTTCATCTACTCACTATGTACAACTTTTTCATTCATGTTTCCGCATTTGAAGCGGCCCGAGAATTTGACACATGTTGATGCCAAAATTACCTTTGCCTTCTTGCATCTAAGGTTTCATCTACCCACTATGTGAAAATGACTGATGCACACAACTTTTTCCCCCTGTTGTATCAACCTGATTACACTTTTTTTCAATATTTGACCAAATTACTTGTCATATCTTGTAAACTTCAGTGTTCACATGCTATGGGCAACAGTTGTGACAAAAATGAGACTTATGTTACCCACATTGAGTTAACCTTCAAACTATTTGAACACTGTTGACCTTTGAACTCTTACCTTTAAACACTTACAAACTTAATGATATAATAAAAAAGTAAATAAAAAGTATTGATTTATAGTCAATTTCGAACAATTTTGTCTACATAGTACCTTTTTAATCTTGAGAAACATCACTTGAACTTTGCACATAAAAGCTGTTCACATTTGTTTACATGATCTGTTCAGTTGCTTAGATTTTAAAATTCATTACAAGGGTGATTCCAATGTAATTTTCATGTCCATATATAACCCAGACTGGCATACAATATGTGATCGTGAACACCGGCTTGTTTAGCCTTCCCATCCAAGATGATAAAGAGACAGCCATTCAAATACTAACTGCCCCCCCCCCACCCCAGACCATCATCACCATCTGACAAATGTACCCCAGACTTTGTTCACATGATCTGTTGAGTTGCTGTCATTTTTAAATTCATATACCTGGACTCTTCTCCACAATTTCCGGCGGTTCCACCTTGATTTCTACGATCGACGGCTCGTCCATGTCCAAGGGCTCATCTTTTATTTCTACTGTCGCCAGCGGAATGGTGGTCTGCCGGGAGCTGCGTAGGTTGTGTCCGGAGGGATGGTTTGATGCGACCGAGGATGCAGGCAAAGCGTCGGCGGGGACCAACCGACTCCCAAGTGGTACACTGCCAGAGGTACTCGCTGGGGTGGAAAACAAAGGAGCACAAATTGTGTTGTCATTCCTTGCCTTTTAATTAGAGTACCAACATTTTATTATTAGAGTACCAACATTGGAACTATAATTATTGGATACTACTGTTATTACATGTTAAAAGTCATTCATGAATTAACTACATAAATGCATAATGGTCAGGTAACTTAAATTTAGTACAATAAATGATAATTAAATTAGCAACAAAGAAAATAATCTTGTTCTCATGGCAATGGCAAACCTACATCATGTACACATGCCACATATGGGCTTAATAGACCTCACTGAGTAACTGTGGTTACAGCCATGACTGCATTTCCTTTGCATTCAGCAAGGAAACAAAAACTGTGTTGGGATGAGCATATCAAGTTATACTGCATAAGCAATGTTTGCATCCACAGATCACGATTAGAAATTCTCTGCTAACAAATTACTCACACAAAATTCCCTTACAACAGATGGCTTCTTGGATAACAATACACAGTTCAAACTCACATAAACCACATGTAAATCGGGTGATCAAATAAGAATACAGCATCGAGACAGAAGTGTTGATCAAAAGGAACAATTGCATGCGAGTCTGTTATCAGAATTTCTTTGCTTTTGTCTTCACGTATTAAGTTACGATGCAGCAACTTTGGAAACCAAACTCTTCCCTTGCCTGCCCCACCCACACACTTAGTGCTAGTATAAGAATTCCAGGAAACACTAAGTGGTGCAGCACAGTGCTGTTGTAACATCCAAGCTATGGTTTGCAGAGACATTAAAGCTACACATTGAAGCTGATGATTGAAAATGTGCAGCAACATTATGGTGTTACTACATGCATCTCTCATGATTATGTTTCGTCTCTTACATACTTTCCAGCAGCAAAGCCTTACTACATTGGGAAACATTCATTAACAGGCCTGGAAAAGAACAATAGCCACAATGGCCATTAACAGGCCTGGAAAAGAACAATACCAACAATGGCCATTAACAGGCCTGGAAAAGAACAATAGCCACAATGGCCGTGATATCTTTTTATAAATGGGTTCGATGCCATACCAAAGCCACAATCAAAATGACCCATAGTTACAGAATGCGCGATAATAGTCTGGTTAAATTAGAATTTGTTGTGAATGTTACTGAACATTCAGAATGCCTGCTCCCATTTAATTGGATGATTTTTTCTGATATTTTTGTTGTATTAGTTGATCCATTGTTATTTTTTAGGCCTAACGTTAGGACTATACTAGATCGTTTTTGGATCTGGGTAGCAAATTTGGGTAGTAAAGTTGTCAGTCGGATACCTAGCGCAAACAAACCACTGCAAAATCCTTAACAAAACTGAGTATTTGATGTCATCTGACATTACCAAATTGTTCTTCAAATCAAGTGTTAGCAAGCATTTCATTGGAATATTTTTGTGTTGGTTTGAATAAATTCAAAGTAAGAGGGTTGATCAGAAAAGGATATATATTGCCTAACACATAAAGACCTGGTTTTATCATATACTTCTTGATTTGACCTTGGTGCCCTACTTCATGGCCTCAGAGCCCTCCAAAAATAACAAGATACAAAGACCAAACGGCCTGGCCCTGAAAGTGACTTATTTCCAGGCCTGCCATGTTCTGTTCTGTTTTTATCCCTAATGAAAGTACCCTAAAAACAAGTGACCTTCACAATCTATTGTTTCTGCCACTCTATTATTTCCTGGAAAGTTACCTGGGAATTGTTTAATTAAAACAAACCTAAAACCTCCATATGAAAAAGGAAAAAAAAATCTTTATACTGACGTAATACAAACACAAAGTGTGTAGGTAAATATAGAACAAATCACATCCTGCAATGTGCCTGGGAACAAATTTGATCTATTTAAAAAAAATGGGGGAATAAGATAATGGAAAGATTGCTCTGCTTTATGTATGTTTTGTTTTTAATTAATTGTATTTCCTGTGAATGGTGGTACAATCTATACACAACATACTTAGAGAACTACACACACCAAGCATTGTATTACAATACTATTTCCTGGCAAATTATACCCAAGCAGACATGTTAAAGGGGCCCACAAGGTTTTGACATCTGACAAAACTCTAATGAAATGCTTTCACAGATGTTCCAATGAAACACTTTCACAGATGTTCCAATGAAAAGCTTTCACAGATGTTCCAATGAAACACTTTCATGGAGGCTCCCTGGAGAGCAACATTAACAAGGAGACTCCATTTGGGATTCCGGATTGTAGATTGCTGGTTGGCAGTTTTTTTTTTAATATCAAGGGCATCCTTTTTTATATTCCAAGGTACTTGGTATGCATCAGTTCTATCTCTCCATTGCCCAACTGTAAGGCAGTCGAGTTGTCATTATATGTGACATATACACAACATATGATGGCAACATGCAAAGATCTTGCAAAAGGGTCACATTTTTTCACTGGATCATTAAATTTGTTCGCTTGGATATTATCCATTTAAGTTTGCATATTATTTTATTTTTTTCACTTTGGTAATATATGCTTTCACTCCAAATACCTGACAAATTCATCAAGGAAAATATGAAATTAATGGTAGCTAATTAATTAATTAATTAACTTTGTTTTGCGGGCAGCCTTATTGTCATGATATGGTACACATACTGAAGCAAAACAATGGTAACATACATGTACAAAGATGTTCTTTTAGGCCAGGTTTTTCATTATTACTTGGGTAATATTAATTTTTTCACTTTAGTAATATAATCTTCACATAATATTTGTTTGCAGACCAAAACCCAGGCAAACCCAAATGTACACCATTGATAAAATGGTAGTAAATGCAGGTTGGTCTGGATAACCCTGAACCATTAACCTATTGGATACCTGGTACCAGATAAATGTATTTAGCCAGGTTGGTCTGGATAACCCTGAACCATTAACCTATTGGGTACCTGGTACCAGATAAATGTATTTAGCCAGGTTGGTCTGGATAACCCTGAACCATTTACCTATTGGATACCTGGTACCAGATAAATATATGTAGCCAGGTTGGTCTGGATAACCCTGAACCATTAACCTATTGGATACCTGGTACCAGATAAATGTATTTAGCAACTTCCTTAGGGCAGCCTGGTTGCCATTTGAAAGTGCATACTGGAGCCAAACAATGGTAAAATCGGCCTTCCATAGTTTCACTTTGTCCCGGGAACTTTATACCTTATCATTTTTCAAATGACAAAAACACCCAGATAGGAATTTTGGAACCACAGGAAATCGGCCAGTAACTGAGTACTCTTGACAAGCCATTATTCATAATGGAAAAGATAAGCTTACCTCCAATGTTTGCCCCGACAGCTGGCAACACTTGTGGGTCCTGAGGGGGCACGGGGACCACCACTGGAGGGCTGGAGGCATCGTCTTTATTGACTAAAATTACATAGATGGCGCCATTGTGAGATTTCAAATGTATCTGGTACCGCTTTTTCTTGTCTGGACCCTGAGGGGAAGAGAGAAGCAGGGCTATATCACAAAGTCAGAGGGGTTTTTACCCCTCTCACAAAGATTCTTGAGTTTCATTGATTACACTTGCATGTGTCACAAAAGCAACTAGCAGGCACCAGAAGAGGATTCCTGGTTGATGATCAATGGGTATTAGCTGCTTTTGTAACTGGTGATGTAGTCACTTTGAGTTTCAAAGGTTTACAAAATGGATCAATACTTCACAAATGTAATTGTTGGACTCAGATGGCATTAATTCATGACCTCTGCCAGCCCTCCCCCCACTGCAAGACCATGCATGACCCTCAGAGCAGTGATTTAACTAACATGGGAACAGTCCACACATAACCCTTACCAAAAAACACCCACTATGGAGAGTACATCGAGCACTTCTAAAATGACCAGATATTGTGTCACATCTGTTTTCACAATTTGTGACGTCTTCCCCCATGTTGTGTTTTCAGGTAATGACCTCCAATGACCATGGATGACCTTTGACCTGAAAATCCATCAGCCTTAAGGGAAGCACAACATAAGAATCATTATAACTCGCAGCAATAAACATTAGCTTTAAATGTCGATTTTAATCATTTTCAGAAGACCTCTAATAATCCTAGATGACCTTTGACCTGAAATCCATGAACACACCCAGGAGAGCTCTACCTAAGGATCATTATGAGAAACCTTCAGTACTGAAGTACAACCAGGATAATAACCTCTGAGACCTAGATGACATTTGACCTAGAATTACCCAAGCCAATAAATGGCCCTTAAACAATGATCAACACCACCATCATGATCCATCCTGCATGGGATCACCCTGAACACTTGTGGTCTGACAGATGGATAGGATAGAACTACAGTGTTGGTGCTAGGGTTCAGAATGTGGGGGGAATTTGCCTCATCGGGGAATCACTTATTTACATTCCCACTAATATATTTAAACCATATATGTCTACTAAACTCCACACTGAATTTTAAGTAACCAATCCTTTGGTAGTTGTTTGCGCAATATTTATACAATTGCCGCAATTATCACGTAATGCAGCAGCACATGTGTTATTTGTTTACATATTCGGCAGGCCTGGGTTCCGTTTATGATCGTCTCTTTGTAAATTGTCCAATAATATTACGTCTTAGTGACGGTATTGCATGTACATCGAACACACTTTACCATTCGTCTGTTAATGCATAGTTTTTGGACATCGACCAATCACAACAACATTATCCATATTATTCAATATATCCATTCATGTACACGTATGTAAAAAAAAAAGAGTGCAGGAATTTCCCGCATACAAATATTTTCTTTGGGGGATTTGTGAAGTGGGTGCGGGAATCCCGCAATCCCACACCTTACCGCGAACACTGCAATAGGCCCCACCTGGGCAGATTTAACAGTGTCTGCAGGCAACCATTGATCAATTCTTAAGATTCTTACACTGTTAGCAACAAATGAGCATCTTGTTTCCATTTGTGGATGCAATCCGGAGACCACCATTTTTGTCCAAACAATTTAGGAAATAAGAATTTTTGTTTTTAATCATGTTAAATGAATGTGTAATGTATTCATTAGTTGACAAAGCTCATCTTATAGATAGATTATAAGACAATTGAGACAGAAAACATGTCATTTAAGATAAAAGACTCTCACCCCCAATGAGATGTGTAGTACTTGATTCTGTACTCGTGTTCAAGTATATTTTTGTACTCGTTCTACAACTCTGCTACACAGCCAATTAGCAAGTTTACCACAAAATGAATGATTGAATAAAGCCCCAAAGCCAAGCAGTTTTTTCATATATTTCTGGGCAAGAATTTAGCTTTGGAGATCAAAGATTAGAGACCAAGGCTGGTAGAAAACTGCCTTAGCAACAAGTGTGACATCCCCCTGTCATTTGCACCCTCTTTCGCGGGGAAGCTACAAACCAGTCTGTGTCTGTGTAACTTATGAAAGCTTATTCTGAAATCATTTTATTTTATGGTTTCATATTTAATAAAAAAGAATCTGTAGCTGAATCCACGTTTTTTTTTATTATCCTCTTGAAGGGACCGGGAGTCGATGTTCGAGTTTTCCATGTCGAAACACAGATAGCTGTCAGGTTTGCTGTGGTCACAGTGACCTGCCACATCGTAAATGGAGCATCATCACCGAAAGCTTATGTTTATGAGCTGATTATACCGCCAGATGCCTACATCTCAAACTTTACTCTGTAAGTTTTCAGCTTTCATCTTAATGATCTGATGATGATCTATATGTATTGAGTTCCTTAGGCCTAAGGTGAATCGAAATGCGGTTTATTTAAAATTAGTTACATTTTAAGATAGAATTCAGCATTTAAAGGTTTAAATACATTTTTGTCTTGGAGTGGGCTACGGCCTACCGGGCTCTCAATTCTCAAAGTGCCAAAGAAGATGTTGTGATAGTGAAATAAATAATTTTGGCCATGTAACCGTGACCGGACGCCTCCCCCGGGACAATTCCCCACCGGACATTTCCCCCCAGAAATTTCCCCCCCCCGGATAATCAAGTTTTATTGGGGGGTGGGGATAGGGTCAATGGTTAGGGTGGGAGGGAAAAGCGGGTAATGTCCGGGGGAATTGTCCGGGGGGGTAATTGACCCGGGGGGAGCTGTCCTAGAACCATGTCAACATCCTACCACAAAATGTCTACTGGTCGAGATGTGTCATCTCACTATGGCGACATCTCACTGTGACGACATATTACTTGAAGGAAGTTGACTTGTGAAAATGGAAAAAATCTCACCATTGTGACGTGATATTAAAAGAAGTTGATGTGTTGAGATAAATTATCTTGATCTGACAAACTGGTGTGATAACAGCGATCAGACATTATTATCTTGTTATCTTATTATCTTATTATCTTGTTATCAGTGTACCAAGACTGTCGGGCCGCTGGAACTGATGAACGTGTGTTAGTTATATATAGTAAAGACCTTCCATACCATTTTTGGCTTAATGAGGTTATGAGTTATGCTATTTTTTATCATTATTAATTATCATTGTTCAGGATCGTGGATGACCAGGTCTACACGGGCCAGGCAGAGGACCAGTGCTTTAGAGATGATCCGTTTTCGTTTTCATCAGTTGGTGCAACAACGGGGCGGCTCACAGCGAGGTGAACTTTTAGTCAGTCAGTAATGTTCGGCTCCAAATATACTTAAAATGACATTTATTTTAGACGTTTGCAAAAGAAGGCAGTTCTTATTATCACAGGTTCACATTTTTATAACATGCATCTCTCTGTGAGTTTCTGGTGACACCGAGAACTCACAGATTCCTAACTAAAACCGGCATAAACAATAGAATTGAGGTGTTTATATATAGTTGCATTTGTCAACAGTGGTGTTTTCATTAGTTTAAAAGTGTTTGACTGAGTTAACTGAAAATCTGACTTTTTGGTAGGTTTTGCTACTTGCATCTCCACAATTAATGAAGGGGCAGGGCTTAAAGTAAAATGTTTAAAATGTCAATATCTTCGCAACGGTATGTCCGATTTGTTTCATACTTGGTATGGTGATGTAAGTTGATTAGTGGTACATTTCTCAATTATTTTATATACATATGTGGAAACAAATCATACCATCAATTTTTCCGGATTGAATTTTTTTTATGAGAATTAAGTTGAGAATTAAGTTGACCAGGCATCTCCAGCCTTAGTGGTGGTAAAATGGGGGTGGGGGGATAGGTAATATCATCATGGATTAACACTTGTCATGTTTTCAATACTTTTTTAAATTTGGGGAAAACTTTTGGAAGGGTGGGGGAAGAAACACTCCAGATTCATCTGTTTCTACCTAACACTGGCTTATATTCTTGCGATGATCAATATTTTGAAATGTTTTTTTTCTATCTCAACCAGCTCTCTTACAAGGAACCTTTTCCAGGTGAAGCTGAACATGGCTCCGAGGAGTCAGGCAACCTTCATCGTTGAATACCAAGAAGTCTTGACAAGGGTCGGGGGCTGGTTTACACAGGTCATCAGCATAAGGCCAGAACAGGTATGAGCACTGATAAGTTCATAAACAGTGATGATGTTATGGGGAGGGGGAAGGGGTGGTGGATTATTGTGGGTGCTAGTACTGACAAGGGTCAGGGGGCTGGTTTACATAGGTCATCAGCATTAGGCCAGAACAGGTATGAGCACTGTTATGTTCATAAACAGTGATGATGTTATGGGGAGGGGGAAGGGGTGGTGGATTATTGTGGGTGCTAGTACTGACACAGGTCAGGGGGCTGGTTTACATAGGTCATCAGCATTAGGCCAGAACAGGTATGAGCACTGTTAGGTTCATAAACAGTGATTATGTTATGGGGAGGGGGAAGGGGTGGTGGATTATTGTGGGTGCTAGTATTGACAAGGGTCAGGGGGCTGGTTTACATAGGTCATCAGCATTAGGCCAGAACAGGTAAGAGCACTGTTATGTTCATAAACAGTGATGATGTTATGGGGAGGGGGAGGGGTGGTGGATTATTGTGGGTGCTAGTACTGACAAGGGTCAAGGGGCTGGTTTACATAGGTCATCAGCATTAGGCCAGAACAGGTTAATGCACAGTAATGTTTATAAACAGTGATGATGTTATGGGGAGGGGGAAGGGGTGGTGGATTATTGTGGGTTCTTGTCCTGACAAGGGTCAGGGGGCTGGTTAACATAGGTCATCAGCATTGTGCCAGAGCAGGTTAATGTACAGTACTGTTCATAAACATTGATGATGTTATGGGAAAGGGCGGTGGGTTGTCTTGGGAGCTAGTCCTGGCAAAGTTCTGACTAGTTTATTCAGGTAATCAGCATTAGACCAGAGCAGGTTAGTACAATTGTTGATAACAGTGGTGGACTGGTGGTGCTATGGGGTAGGGGTGGTGGGTTGTCATGGGTGTCAATGGCAGACAATTTTCCCATCCCCCAGATAATGTACCTAGTAAGTTGGATAACATCAATATTGCATCAAATATTTAGTCTATCACCTGCCCAGTTTTTACAATCTCCCATATTTTGGCAAGCTGTAATATTTTGTCAACCTATTTATATACATGCACCCTATTATACTGTGGATGAACCTATGTTTTATGATGATAATGTCAGATGTTTGTCTCATTCTTGATAAAATTTACTTTACCAGATAAATACAAACTCACCCCCCCCCAAACACCTAAAATTGATGTTCCAGGGTGTTTTTCATAGAGCTATAATTAAAAAAAGTGACATTCAGAATTCTGACCTTGCACGACCTATGACTTTTGGCTGTCATCTTGTCAATTGATGATAAACAGCAATGTACCCCGGATCTTCGAAGAAGGTGTCTCCAGGGGTTGTGTCTCTGTTGCCATGGTACCCATGCCAAGGTACTAGTCATGAGTTACTACTGTAGCCAAGGATTGTACATACCATTACAATCAATACCTGTAAGCAATGGAAAAAAAATGTAACATCAGAACACAAATTTTAGAGATACACCAACATATATAAAGCACAAATAACAAAGACATTAAACGCATTTAACATCAAACTCATGTAACATCAAACATTTTATGCAGCAAAATCCAACAAAGTATAGGCAGAAATGAAATCTTTAATTTTCAATGAGATATATACAAATGTTTAGGTAATTCTGGATAGATTTTTTTTTTCATAAATAGAATAATTTGACATAGTTTTCTGAAAATTTGTAGCCCAATATAAAGTCTGACAGGCACCTTTAGGCATATATATATGTAACATTGGTATTTACAAATTTAGGATTTTAAGTTACAAAAACATAAAACTGCATGGCTGGTATGTAAGGAAGTATGAGGCTGTTATTTGACTTGTGCAGCGTCAACCCAATCACAGCAATACTAAAAATAATGAAATACTAAAAATTAAAAAAAATGTACAATAAAACAAGTGGGGTAAAACAAACAAATCATAATACAGTGACAATAAAATATGCTTAAAAGGAACAAAATATTTAATTTTGTACATGACCCCTATAGTGTTAATATTAATTGAAGTCTCCATTTTGGATATGGAGTTTCCAGTTCATACAGTACAATTATCGATTGCAAACAACCAAAAACTTGTGTAATAATATTATGAATTTATTCTTAATATCACGCATAACATGCAAAAACATCTCAATGCATCTAACACAATTTTTCCAAAAATACTTGAATGTAATAATATAATATAAAACCCAGCATGAAAAGCCAGATTCTAAGAGGGTCAACAATATGAGAAATGAAAGCCACCTAAAACTGACTGATTAAAAAAAAAGTAAACCATTTCTACCAAATAAGATTTACGAGATTTAAATTTAAAATGTTGTTTATATAATCAAACATATTCACCAAAAAGTTGTGTCTTAATTTTACATTTAAAATGATAAATATTTGAAAGTTCATTAGGCAAACTATGCTAAGGTGTGGAGATTATGAGGATCCTATGCAGATCAAAAACACATGATCCTCATCACAATTATTAAAACCGCAATAGTTTTTCTCAAGCAGAGAGCTGCGTCAGATCTGAGTCCTCCTATTAAACTACAACCTTGTTGTCGTAGTGCCTGTTAACAAACCCAAACAGACATGTGAATGTGAGTGTGAATTTTCCTTTTGTTCTCTTGCAGACTGTACGAGATTTCCTGATCACGGCTTCTGTGACAGAACCACAGGGTATACAGAGCATCGAAGCTGCTCTAGACACCCGTACGACGTCCTCCTCCACAATAGCAGCGTCTTTTGCGGGCTATGTATCTCTACCCAAATCATGTGAGATTTCATCCAAGACAGGGCACACATATAAAAACAAATATATGCCACAGAGCTAGGAAAAAAACTGATTGCACAATAGCAATCACTACTACTGTTGTACCCTCAGAATTACCCCTCTTTCACCAAAATGAGATTTTGCCATTCATTTCCCTCGCTAGTTGCGATTAAAAGACTACCTGAATCTTTCACATCGTAAATCGCACTATTTGCGAAGAAATTTGGCCATAGCTGTAGGACTGTTGCATTTTGTCCCCGACCTTTTTTGCCGAACTAGGCCTACAATGTACATATCACATACATACATATACACATTTTTCGTCTTTTTGGAGAATATCAGAAAGTTTTGTTATGCAAATTATGAATCTTATATACATTGTCACACTATATAATGATGGCAAGATCATAAAAAATAAAACCTGATTATTGCTTTAAAAAGAGAATAGCACTTGACTAAATAGTGACCTAAGCCCCTGACATTCTCTTGAATGTTTATGTTATTCTTTATAATATCCATACATGTTCAGTGGTGTGCACAAAGGGCCCCCCACCTTTGTGGCCAGTCAGGGGAAAATCACTCAGGGGGATTTTAAAAAGTCCATGGAGGAGAGACAATAGAAGGGACTATTAAAGAATTAATTATTTGTAACTGATGATTATTTTTCAACTATAATGTTGCTTTTCTCTAGCCCTAATCCCTCTCAACATTATAAGGTCAAACATGTTTCACAGTAGGCAAACAATTCTTTGCAGTGTATATTTGTATTCAGCAGCACTTACCAGAATTGTTCACTTTGGAGCAAATAGCCGCCAATTTGGAATAAGGCACAATTTCCGCCCCCCCCCCCACCTCACTTGGCAATTGGCCCTGCGCTTAATGTGTGTCCTTCCCTAAACACGTTAAAGGAAGATTCAGTCCCACCCAACAGAAATCCAGTCAGGATGGGGTAATGTGATTTATATCATTAATAACCCATAAATATAACACACTGAAAATTTGGGATGAAAAGCTCCCCTATTTCAATGTTCAAATTTAAAAAGAAAAACAAGTCAATTATAAAAGAAATTCATCGCTGAAGGGACTTACCCCAATTTAGTAATTAAATGAATAAATTTCAATATTTTTTATCTCTTGGTTCATTAGTCTGTCAATATTTTTCATTGCTCTACAACATATATTTTTTGTAGAGATTTTCTATTTGGCTTAACTTGGCCTTTTAAGCTGCCTTTATTGACCTTGACAAATAACACAAATTTGTTGCAAAGCCCATTGTCCTCTCTCTCAGTATAAGGTATTAATTTTAATACTGAGGTATTTTCATAAATTACCCTTTTTGTCTAATTTCTTACAGTTGCTAGGAGCACAGAGGAGTTCACTTCACTATCCAATGAATTGACCAGAATTGGACGTAATTCTGCTATGTTCAACTACCAGCCCACCACCATAGCCCAGAACCGTTACCCTGGCAACAGGGGTATCAATGGTGACTTTATCTTGCGGTACGATGTTGTACACTCGTATGATATTGGCTACATAATGGTAAGTTTATTTTATCACCCTAACAAAAAATGTTCTATAGAATTCTAAAAAAAAATTATAGAATTTCTTTACGAATTCTATAGAATTCTATAAGCACTTCTATAGAATTATATAGAACTTTATTGTAAGGGCATGGATGTTATGTATTCATTTGTCATTGAGCTTTGGCAGTATACACGAAACTAACTACTGTACAAAATATTGCAAAAGTAACATTTGCTCTCAAGGGCATCAATGGCATCTGAAAAGTGTGGGGACGGGGATTTCCATGAAAAAGTTAGTGATCCCTTTGGATTTTTTTTTTTTTTTTTTTGTAATGTAAAAAGTACTAATATTTGAGGTATTTTGACACACACTATACTATAATAGTGTTGTACTGTACTGAAACATGAGATGCCCACCTTGACTACGTCCTGAGTACTTAATACTGTATATATGACAACGGTTAAATGCCTGCAATTTCAGATAATTATTAATGAAAATTGGCTGTCATTGAATGAGACATCGTAAGCTACAGAAACAGCCAAAATATGCCTATTAATTTTAGTAGGTTCTTTAAAAAAAGGTGGGGGACAAATGATATGATGTCACCCCCCACATTCAAAAGGGGGATGTGTCCCTCCTGTCCCCTGCCTGTTGATGCCCATGTGTGCACTGCGTATCTGTCTTTGGTTGTTATTCTCCAAAAAGTGTGTAGGGTAACTTGTGTAGGGTAACTTGGTGTAGGGTAACTTTTTGTTACCTTTAACACAAGCTATTTAGCAATATTTTATGTGTGTTTAATTTCACGATGTACAGTTAACAGGTAAAAGACGATGGTGTATATTATACACATACAGTACACATCAAAATTGGTTGTTGTGTACAAGTCAACATTTGGATTGGTCAATTATGTGGGTGGGAGCTCTATTGTGACACAATGCCATTAGGACACCGTATATAGTGTGTTGTATCTTTATGTACTGTGTACAAAAGCCTTTGTTGATAGTACCTTAGGGTACCATCAGACTTTATTTTGGGTTTCAAACATTCCCCTAAAATATGTTGCATTTTGTCATCTGGATTTCTGTAAACATTTGTATATCTCGTTGGCCATTTTTAAAACGCTCATGTATTGATTAGTGACAATAATCAGTTTATGCCGGACAGAATGAGTAAAATGTGTTTCTGAGCTTCATTTCTCCCTCATGAGTAGAATGTAGTTGTTTCAGTGGACCATCAATTAAACCAGGTGACTAAGGATAAATTCATATTTGACCAGTCAATAAATGAGGAATTAATGTTTAATGATTGTTATGACTAGCAATTTAATATATGAGAAACTAATGTTTACTTTGCATTTATGTTATAAAAACATACAAACATTATAATATAATACAATTTTAAGGGGAAAATTGTATCTACCATTAGACGATGCAGGTGACGTTTGGAAAAATTCAATATACGAGTAATTAATGTTTAATGATTGTTATGACTAGCAATTCGAGGAATTAATATTTATTTTGCATTTATGTTATAAAAACATACAAACATTATAATACCATTTAAGAGGGAAACTTGAATCTACCATTAGACAACGTTTTGAAAAATTTAATTAAAATTAAATTAAGTTCAACCTTGTATTAAAGCTCAACATGAGGTCAGCACCATTATTATAGTGTAGAAAAAGAACACAAGTTGATGATCAATGTACTAACAAAGTTCTGAAAAAAAACTCTGCATTTCACATTTAAATGACTGGTGACCGATGCAGGTGTATGGCAAATTAAATGGCCAAAAAATATCTTGGGGAATAGGTTAGGCTATGTAGAGGATTTACCCACAATTCATTGCATTTAAGTTCATTCATTTTCAAATTGCAGGTTAAGCCTGCTCTTATCGAATTTGGATCATTGGTGCGTAGGTCGGTTGATTGTTAGAGGGCGCTCCTTGTAACCATGGTGATCATAAGGGAACATGTTGTAATTACACTGATGCACTCACTATTGGTGACTTTATATTCACATCCATGTTGCACAGGTTCTTGTTTAGATTACTAACATATACCTTCATTTTAATATGAAAATTAGGTTAATTTGGCATTCATTTACTCATGTATTTGTATTCATTTATTATTTCACATTATTATTATTATTATTATTTTTTTTTAAATGTTACCAGAATATATAACCACCAAAATATGATAGTGGTGTCAGTAGCAAGACTTGAGCAAAATAAGTCTGCAAACCTCACACATTGGTTTCGACCCTATATGTTCCGACACCCATATGATCCGACACCCCATATGTTCAGACACACATGTGTTCAGACACACATGTGTTCCGACACCCATATGTTCAGACACCCATATGTTCAGACACACATGTGTTCCGACACCCATATGTTTCGACACCCATGTGTTCAGACACATGTGTTCCAACACCCATATGTTCAGACAAAATGTTATGTGCTCAAGACTCCACACAAGAAAAACAAGGGCAGTGTGAAAGAATATTAGTCCAACCAGGAGGGGGACAGAAACAGGAAGGGGACTGTCATCATAATACTACATGACAATATGGTTGTCCAACATAGGGGATGTCAGAACATAGTGGTTCATGTCATAGAGCAGTCACCCACAAGTTAGTGGTAATTATAAATATCACATGTGGACATACCTGTATTCACAATCATTTTTTTTTTTTGGGGGGGGAGGGGGGGGTTTACTTTCTGTGTACAAAACAATAAGGCTACACCACCAATGGATTGTGTGTTCATGGGCACCAGTTAACACTAGTCGTTGCTGTTAATACGAATGTTCTGGCATGTTCTAGAAAAGAACACTGTGTGAATATTTATCAGAAATATGTCATGGGTTTCTGGGTGCTCCATCCTAACCATGTTCATCTTTAATATTTGATCAATTTGGAATGCAGTTATTTTACGACAGTACAACTCATTGACCAAAGAATTGGAGGGAGTCTGAGAGATTTTGAGTTTCCACCTCCCATTCATTTTGCATTATCAAAAAGATGACTGGAGAACTGCATCAGGTAGTAAATCGACCCAGTGTTGATGAAAAACCCAAAAGGAGTTGAACAACTGGTATCCATGGAAACCATTTACAACAAAATGATATAGTATAGCTATAGCTGCTGCTTTCACAGCCTTAACAGATTTACCCAATAACACATACATATGTAAGCCTATACACAACACTGGTGAGGAGTTGTTGTCATCTACATTCTCATGTATGCATATATACCAATGGTAATTTATTTACATTAAAGCAATAATCAGGGTTTATTTTTAACATTGTACCACATCATGATGCATATATAGTGTTACAATGCATGGAAGATTCATAATTTGCAACAAAACTTAACGATATTGTTTAAAAAGACAAATAATGTATATATCCCTCCGATCAGTAGGTGATATCTACACTGTAGGTCTAGTTCTGCGAAAAAGGTTAGCGACAAAATGCAACACTCGTACAGCTATGGCCTAATTTCTTCACGATGTGAAAAATACAGGGAGAATTTTAATCATAACTAACATGGGAAATACATTGCCAAATCTCCTTCTCTAATTCTCCGGGCTCTGATTATTGCTTTAAAGATAGTTTCCAAGTAAATTTTAACAACTGTACCCACAGAATTTGTAATTCCTCCAAAGTCCCTACATAACAACAAACTGACCAGTCTTGCATATCTCTAGCATATTTGGGATGAGATTTACTTACCTTTAGCAATCAATCACACGTACAGGTTGCAATCTGTATGCATCAGATATTTCCTATATATTCTGCTAGATACCTCCGATGACAGTTGTTGGCAATGTTCAGTGCGACCCTCTATTTCGTTATTATTTTCAAGTTATGTTTTGTATACAAGACCCCAAAACATCAAAGCCCTTTTTCATTAATTGAATAATTTGTCTATGTTGTGATGAGTTCATTTGAGGTACAGAATTAGACAATTCAAGGTGATACCTAAAGAGTACTATTAATGTATTGCTAGATTGTTTTTATAGCAATTTGTGCACTTAATGTTGCAAATCATTGGAATAATTTTGAGGAATATAAAACCAAACTTTTAACATAATTTGAGCATCAGTACCATGCTATCGTGCTATTAGCTATTATTGAATCATGATGGGAATTATAACAATGTTAAATTGTTGATACCATTAGTGGTAAAACCTACATTGAATTGCACACTCAGTACTAAACATGCATAAATTAGTATCACAAATGGTACAAATAAAAAAATTGTTACCTTTTGAACAGAAAGTAAGCAAATACGAAGCTTGGATGCAGTGGAATTCACAATGGAACAATTTTAATAATAATAAAAATAAGCCAGCTCAGCCAAGGTTGACTCTGTAAGGGGATCAGGAGATTGTAATGCTCACTGCTTCAATGCCTCATTGATGTTGTCACCTATCCACTTAATTATTATTTGTTGCTTAATATCTTGTAATTGTTATTGTCGTCTGACTGTTGTCATTGCCATAATTTCTGCCCCTGTTGTCTTCAGTTAAAAAAACAATCTTGTGCTTCTTCTTGGCTTTAGTCCACAGGTGACGTGTTTGTCCACTACTTCTCGCCCTCCGGTTACCGACCAATCAAGAAGAATGTTGCCTTTGTGATCGACGTCAGTGGGTCTATGTACGGCACCAAGCTGGCGCAGACTAAGGAAGCTTTGATGACCATCCTAGATGAGGTGCGGATAACAGACACTTTCAACATCCTCCCATTCTCGGATAACGTCGCCCAGTGGAAGCAAGGTCAGATGGTCAGGGCGACGAGGCGGGATGTCCGAGATGCAAAGCAGTTTGTCGCTGGTCTCACATCTTTGAAAGGTAACCTAACACAAGGAAATAGAGAGGTTTATTTAACAAAATGGTAGTGTTGTTTTATGAATCCTTCATCAACATTAAGGAAAGTAACTACCTAAATTTAAATAAGAATTTGAAGCTATGCAACAAACAGGACAAGTAAAACGCTCCCCATCTCTTGCTTCCTCTCAAGTTCTCTCAAGACTCTCCCAATGAAAATTGTTTAACCAACTGTTTGTTTTATAGTTACACTTATAAATGTCAGTTATTGTTATTTATCCTCTAGCTACCAATATCAACAGTGCCCTCATAGAGGGCCTCGATCTCCTGGAACAAACCGGTTCCATGGAATTTGAAGAGGACGACCCATCCATCTGCATCCTCTTCCTGCTAACGGATGGCAAACCGACTGGTGATGTCTCCAGCGTCCGACAGATTGAGAGCAACTGCAAGCAAAAGAACCGTGGCAGATGTTCGATAGTCAGTCTTGGCTTTGGCGCCGATGTGGATTTCAATTTTCTCGCTAGGCTGGCTCTCCAGAACAAAGGCGTGGCCAGGAAGATCTATGCCGATTCCTCGGCAACCACTCAGTTGACGGGTGTCTATGATGAAGTGGCCACACCCCTCCTATATGATATCTCGGTGGATTATCTCTCCAATGTTGATACTTCCACTGTCTCGGGTACCGTCTTCCCGACTTACTTCAACGGATCAGAAATATCGATCACAGGCCGACTGGTCGATCCCAGCAATACGGTCTTGCCGATCAGGATCAACGCCTACGGAGCAGAAGGACAGTTCATAATTGAAGAAGACGTTAACCTCAGAGTGAGTAATAACATCTGCTATACTTTACTTGGTAGTCAAGTTTCCCCTGACCTTTGACCTCAAATTACCTTTAGTGAAAAAATATTGTCTCTTGGTTCATCCAAAGTTAGTTTCTAACAATATTTAATATATTTGCATTTAAAAGATTTCATTGAATTATACATTATTCAAATATTTCATATTGCTTTTAAAGGGACAGGCAGTAAAACCAGCTTGCCAGTCTAACTAAGCTCACAGATTCTACTGTAACAGTATGTGTACAAAACCAGGGAATTCATGTAATACCAGGGAATATAATACCAGGTTAACATAATTGTGTTAGTCTATATTACGCCTATGTTGAAACTCATAAAAGTTGAGATTTTAGGAGACTCTTAAATATCAGTCATGGGTTTAGATTGATTGTCAGCTAGAAAAAAAAATCAGGTTTTAGCTGTTTTGATAATTTGTGATATAGTCACCGCCAATTACAGGAATACAAAGAAAAAAACAGGTAAAGCTGTGAAGTTAAGAATGTCAAAGAAGCATATGCAGAAACATTTATTTTAATCATCAATGAACAAGTAAATATATTCTTGTCATCAAGTAACACATGAATGTATTTAACTAAATCGTGATTGCCCTGCTTGTCACTGATTCAAACAATGTGGTACCAATGTTTCTCCAACTCGAAACATGACAACACTGTGGGGGACCGACCAATACCAAACTGCATGATGACACTACCATTTGAAACCCATGATAAGGAAGGGAAGGAGGGAGCTTTCTTCACTGCATGTAGCCCTGATGGTACCACTAACATGGTACTATCTCAGTTTTACAGTCCGAGGACTCTATTGCAATTTCCTTTGCCCTAAACCTAACCTTGACAATACCCTAACCATCGTTTGAATGCTCAAACATTGTAATAGTGTGGGCAATCACAACAACAACTTGACAAGGACAAGAAATATCTAAAAAAGAGAGGCAGTGTTACTTCTTTTTCCAAGTATGACCAAACTTGGTGGGAGGCAGTCATTACCCTTGGGGTATTCTGCAATGGGAATTTGAGTTGGGGTTTTGGTCAAACTTCTCTAGAGTCTCCTTAATAACTTATTCATTTACCATTTAAATGTAAAATGGTGTCAAGCCTAATTCTTGGAGCTTGCAAAATTATCACATTGATTACTTTCTCAAACCCCTTTTGAATGTAAATAAAAGCAAATTCTGTCCATATCCATGAATTCACTACTTCAACAAGTTTGTTTCCCAAGTTGATGAGTACCATGGAATGTTACATAAGTTACATCAAGCCACTGCTAAAAAATAAATTATTCCCACAGAACTAGAACACAGAGAATGACATCAAGCAAAGGAAACTGAAGCACCAAAGCCACCAATAACACTAGGTTGATAGGGCAAGAATATTCTACGCCTAATAAAAATATTGTGATAAATGCGAAAACTTCAATAACTTAACAAGATTTGTTATGAAATAGTTGTCCTTGTTGGAGGTTATCACACTTAGCACAAACAACAATCTTGGAAATACTTTGGTTGAATATGTTTGTTTCTCTTTGGGAAAACTATGAAAATATACCCGTTAACTAACATATTTTGTTGCTTTTTAGCTGTATATTGCCGTATTAGTAAGAGCGCCCTCACATTTGGCTTTCTTCAATCGGTTAAGTGTGTGGGCAATAACACTGTCGTCATTCTCCATGTTCTATTTCTGTGATTATTCCACATATTTGAAATCATCATCTGCAATCATCACAAACATTTTTAAAATTTCATTAATTTTTCCTAAGATTTTTGGTAAAGTTTGAAGTATTTTGCCATCATGGTTCTGTTAGTGACCAATTTAGCAGTGCTGACTAATTGCTAGACATAAAGGCTCTTTAAGTTACAGTAATTAAGAAAAGAATGCATGTCTTTACCCCAGTACAGTCCCTATCAAGATAAAAACACATTTCTACCTTTGCCCCCTCATAGCAACAATTCTCACGCCCACTGCGTGGCGGGGATGCCCCAGACGACTTTGCTGAACGTACCTGGGCCTTCCTCACGCTCAGCGAGCTCTTCAAGCGATTCGCACTGGCCGAGGACGCGGATGAACGCCGGGTTCTCATTGACAGGTCGTTGGAGCTCTCCGAGCAGTACAACCTCCTGACTCCCCTCATGTCAATGGGACTCTTAGATTCCGGGGGTAACAGGGTCAACCTTGGCTCGGAATCGGGTCCTCAGCCTGGCGCGGATCACGGGAGTAGTGGATTGTCGTCTACAGGTTCGTCTGCGCCGCAGGGTTATGGTTGGAACATCGCCGGGCCTACCTTCGGAACCCGGGGTGACAGCGATACGTATGGCATCGGTGGGGCTGAGTGTACCAGCCCCGTGAGACCAACTAGCCCACCACTTGAGTTTGAAGAGGTAATGGATAGATTTTATCATATCGTGTCGTTATTCCCTTATTTTTTTAGTTTAACTTTAACCTGTCCTATCCCACGTAACGAGGATATCTACCACATCCAATGCAACCCTGCACCCACTAACTACTATAGTATGCTACTACTGTTTATAATATTTAATTTACTAGTACCCTGCATGTTAGTCAGTAAATGTTGCACATATAATTTCAGTAGATTGTAGGGCTGTTTAAAAATTAACACCATCGATGTAAACTTAAACTAACATTAACTGTCTGCAACTTGATAGGTAGTACAACCCTAAAACATTGTAGCCAAGGATTATGTTGTTTAAGTAAGACCCTAGCTACCTGACCTATCTATTCCTTTTCATATCAGAAATGCTTCAGTTGTGTTTCTGTAACCAAAAACTCAAACACATATTTCCTGAGTAAATATAAAATGTCACTTGAATAATATGCTAGAAAATCTGCTAGAGTGGTCAGCTTTATTTGTTATGCATGGGGCTTTGACCAATCACAAATTGTTCTTCTGCATATCCAAATTTAGACCAACTTTATGGGTTGAATACGATGTAATAGACAAAAGCAGTCGGTGATGTAACTTGGTTTCTATGGCTGTCGTCCAATCAGAATGAGATTTCATTTGTAAAGGTAGCTAGCTTCTATATAGCCTCTGATGTAGCCTATTCTAAATTTGTCAGCCCTTTGAAATATTTTGGTCTATTTATAATTCTATTAACACATGTTTCTCCCCCTGACTCCAAAGCCTTGATCAACACATGCAGATGTCTCTCTATGCTGTGTAAATGAATCTGTTAAGTTAGCATTGCGGTGCCAAATCTCATGATTTCACTTTTTCCAGTTTCAAATGTTACACTTGCATCACAATATAGATGGGGCTCTTAGATTCTGGGGGCAACAGGGTCAACCTTGGTTCGTAATCGGGTCCTCAGCCAGGCGCGGATCATCTTAATTACCATCTGTACATATGTTTATCGTTGTCACAAAGCTTGTTTGAGACATTAAATGGATGGCCCCATAGAAATTTAGAGACTTACACTGTACGTAAAGCTGTCTATGTAGAAAAAAAATATTTGCCCAATGTGGCAATGTGAATGTATCAAAACCAGTATGAATAGCCGGTCTCAAAAGAAATATTTTGGTATTGTAGTTTCTTCAGGTTAATAATATGGGTAGGATAATGATTCCAGCTAGCCTAATACACACTCCCATTTTCAGCAATTGATTTCCAAACTTTTGGCTAGCAGTTTACACATTTTAGACACTATTTTGGCCAAAATTGTATTCTCCCCAGGGTTTTATGCATGAAAACATCCGCTATTCATTACTATTATTTCACTCATTTTTATAGCATTGTTGTACCACTATGCATATACAAGTCAATCGACCACTTGTTCCCATTACCCTTGTAGCTATATACCTGCAATATTTTCATTGTCTCTTTTCCTACTAAACTGACCACTCTCCCTTCCTCAATTTTCTCTTCTTAGTTAGAACCCTTTATTCCGACAAGTTCGAGGTTTGTGAAAAAAAAACCCACTTTGTTTATAAAGAAAAGACATAACTGATGTTAATGAAACTATGAATATTCATCCATATTGATTGTATTCATCCCATGTGGAAACCGGGTAAGTGACACAATACTGTATTTTATAGCGCTCTAGATTTGATCCAGAAAATTACTTATGAATATTCATGAGTGAGGTAAATAAATGCACTTAAAATTTTTTGAGGTCCTGACACTTGCAAAAAGTATAGGTGACAGAAAAATAAAAACATCACTCATTGGTTCAAATCCATCCTCTGTTTCTGAGATATAAAATGTTAAAATTTATTCCTAAAAATGAAAATGTAAAAAATATGATGTATTATTATGATAGATGATATGACTTTTCCTTCAAGTGAGATCTTTTAATCATTCTGTACATTGTTTGTCATGTGCTACTCATTTTTGTTGATCTCAGCACTTGTTTGCCAAATGAAACTGGACTGATAAAAAAAAAACTACACTCAATGGTGAAAGTCCCATTAAAATAGCATGTCTGGTTGTAGGGATATTGATTTTCAAATTTAATTTTAGTTAAGCATCTGGCAAAATTTGTGATGTCATCCTGGCACTTTGGCTGGAAAACTCTTGTAATGTTTTTTCTTTCTATAACCAAGTTGAAATGGTATGCCAAAGGTTGTAATATTTAAAAAAAACATTTTGCAGCTATCATTGCTTGAAGATTTCATTTCTATATATTTCTATATATATTTCAAGGAAAAAAAAACACTATTTAGATTATAAAGAGAACCAAAAGCTTCGGGAATCAATGTGTAACTGTGATGTCACAAATGTTGGCAGATTTTTAATGGAAGTGAAAATGTGAACCGATTTCAAACATCTATATCTCAACATCCACACTTGGTATTGTATGTAATGGGAATTTCATTGTAGTATTACTTTAATAATACAGAGGCATGTTGAAAACGGCCAAATGTGATATACAAACTTGAATGTAATTCCTGATAGCAACTTTATGCTAGAAGATTTTGGCAATGTCATAGTTATTGCCCAGTCGGAT
Source organism: Paracaudina chilensis (assembly GCA_027580055.1). NCBI lineage: Eukaryota > Metazoa > Echinodermata > Holothuroidea > Molpadida > Caudinidae > Paracaudina > Paracaudina chilensis. Next base: position 27,046 of record JAODFY010297948.1, read on the forward strand.
TTTATTTATGTTTAAGGAATAACCTTCAACAATTTAATATCTCGGCAACAGAAGACGATGTGAGGATGAAGAAATTTGACCAAAGGCTGTCTTTTCTTATTTCTGTGTCACATACATTTATTGTGTGTGCCGTGTTGGACTGAAAAAAAATACTATAAACTTTCACAAAATTACTATCTTATTAAACTCTTTCAAAGCCAAGCAAAGTCCACTACTTATTCTTTTTTAAATGCTATCATATATTTCTACTACAAATACATTGAATTTGTAATAAAAATCAACTGATAATCAAATTGATCATCATATTAATTGGGCATGTGTTTTGTACTATTCACAAAACATTGGATTGGCTAAACATATTGTATTTGTTGATATTTAACTGATGTTGAAATTTTAAAGCTTTGCTATTCTATGTGCTTAATACAACAACGGACAACATTAGTTTTGAGAAGATAATTTGTCACAGCTTTTTCACACAAATTTGGCATTCCATCATATTGGAAGTTACTTGTAAGTGTCATGTGAAATTTGTCTGAAAACATATAGTGAACAATCATTGATCGTAAGTTTCATTTTGGTCTGAAGGGTCGTTGGTCTTAAAGGTCATTGGTCTGAAAGGTCATTGGTCTGAAGGACCGCTGGTTCCAAGGGTCATTGGGCCAAAGTTTCATTGGTTGGACATCCTGTTCTATTTACAGTTTCTTAAAATTAACCAGCATAAACTTAGAAGAATTCAACCTAAAGTTTCAGCAATTTGAAACCCAATGCACAGACAGCTTTCATATGGCTGCAGTAATGATGCAGTTAAAAAATCAGTAATCCATCGGTCAAATGACCATAAAGACCAGACCAATGACCCTTAGACCAATGCACCTTCCGACTAATCAAAGACCATTTGGACCAATGAACACTAGGACCAATTTGAGCCAATGACCCTTTGGACCAATAAATGGTCAGACCTAAGATCTGTAACCATTTTGGGTGATTTATTATATGAACATAAAAATGACTTCATTGAAATCGTCATAACCTTGAGCAGTGGCATAGCCAAGGGGGGTGGGGGTTTGGGGGTTCAAACCCCCCCATTGACCCAAGTGACAAATATTATTTTTTTTTCCGTAAAAATAAAATAAAAAAAATAACGGCAAATGGGAAAGGAAGTGAATGAAAAATTACACACCCATTTTTTTTTTTGGACGTCCCCAGAAAGCGT
>JAODFY010297949.1:0-19351 GCA_027580055.1 Paracaudina chilensis
ATTACTCCAGTCAATTTTTTGTTTTCAAATTGTCATAGTCATGTATTAGCGATTCGAATATTAAAAAAAACCTAAACTATATGGGCTATTGAACGTGAGCAACATCTTTAATGATACTATGATTTATGAGGATACTACATATTCTATTCCGGTTCTCTGTATTAGACCTAATGTTTAATGATGACCGAATCTTATCCCTGAAGAATTCCTCTTAAGGACTTTGCTAAATTGAAGCCTTCGGTTGGGTAACCTTTTCTGCGAAAGGTACTTTGACTTTCCATAGATTCTGACAGAAAGTCAATTGTATCAGTTACATTTAACCCTTAGGGAATTGAACTTCAGAATCGTAATAACATGCATAATCAGCAACTGGAAGACGAGGGACTCATTAGGTAATTCTGTAAAGGTATAAAAACATAACATTTTGCTCGAGTAACAAAACAAAATATTTTTATTTAATTAATTAAGCGTCTAACTATGAATATTGTATGATTTCGGTAACATTTGGAAGGAAAAGAAACATCATTGCTTTGCGATGGACATGGGCTATAACAAAAAGGCAGCAATTTGGGCAGTATTTTGTTTGTTTTGAGGTGGACCTGGATCCGTCAATTTTATACTCCAGGATACGTGCAAAGCAAATTACTTTAAAAAATCATTGAAAATCTTTTATGTGCCATATATATTTCGATTACAATGGTGCGTTGAACTGAATGCTTACGTAGCCTACAACGGTGCCAGATTTAATCAAATGCATTTCATTCCCCAGAAGCCTTCAAAGACTCGCTGAGGCTGAGCGGTAACGGAATATTCTAAATGTATATAATAACGTGTACCCGCATTTTGGTATGAAACAGATTACGACACCGAGTATACCATTTCCTTGCTATACATAAAGCTATGAAGCCCTATTTATATCATCAATATAAACATGCCTGCGAAGTATACGTTATATTGTACACCGTTGCATGGTATTTGTTTTGTAAGGCATGTCAAATTGTACAATATGTGCAATACGTGTATATAAGATGTATTGGGGATTGCTTTCGTCATCAATATTTAACGGTGACGTATAATTTTCATCAGCTGATTTTTTAATTAAATACAATTACAATGTAAACAAATGCGCCTGAAAACGTGACAAAACTCACCAATCCAGACATAGGCTTCAGGTTTAACGGATCTTTTACGGATGATTGATAATTGACACATTTATGTCTGTCCCTTGAAATACTAATAGGCCAGCCTATTCCAAATATCAATAATATATATATTAAAAGCCCAACATAAATAATTGATCACAAAAAAGTCTGAAATGATAAAGGCTACTAATATAACTCAAGTAACTGTACTAGGAACTGTTGTTTCATATATTTTGGTCATATCGATTGGGAAGAATCGGTCAGGACGTACAATATTATCCCATGAGGGGTTGCGAGGTACGATTAGAAAACTTAGTCGTTAAAGGAGGATTCGTAAAAGAAGTTGAACCTGTCAATATGTAACATCAAATTAACACTTCTGGAAGTATCTTGCCATTTCTGGAAATGATGGTTCCAGACGTGTTACACCCGCAGTATGTTCGTTAGATATATTGTGTACACATTCCGATGTGACGATGTGCTCGACAAAGTGGGCCAGAGCGCAGGGCCGTGCTCCGCGTTCTGTTATGTGGACCAACTGCAGATAATAATGCAGTGACATGTCTAGACGTATCTAGTGATTTCTGGAAATGCGCTCGAACTGACGAAGTTTCACGTGATTGACCGTTTTCAAGAAATGACAAAGATAGTTCTGGACGTGTTACGCCCGCAGTATGTTATCCCATCGATGCGCATACCAATATGACGCAACTCAAACAGAGGTATCCCGTGCCTGCTAGGTGCTCGAGTGAACCGGCTACAATATCACCGTGCGTGTATCGCATACAGCAAATAATCCTACTCCATTAAATAAGCACGACGATTAACAGAAGACATGTAATAATGGGTCTGGAAATACTTTGTCATTTCTGGAAATACGTTTTTCACCCATTTCCAGATTGGACAAAGTATTTCCCACTGCGTTACGCCCGCAATATGTTATTTGGATATATTTTCTCAACGCATCCCGATGTGACGTAAGCCCGGGAGGGGTTTTCCGGACCTGCTACACGTCTGACAAAGTATTCCCACTGCGTTTAATTCTTATTATCCCCCAAAGAAGGGATATAGGATTACTGAAAACACAGTCACAAATACATAGATGACGCGAGAGCTATGTTGCTGATATCATGGTGACGTCACGCGAATGAATAACTCTGGTTTATGGCTATATTATGCCAATTTTGGTAGCTTAACTAGTAGAACAAAAGTTTATGGATGTCGTGAATCTGACACGCCACTTTGCACACAGCAATCGCTTTAATGTCTTCTTTAGAGCGGAACTCTTGGGATTCGGAGAGAGAAGATTTTATTTCTTATGCGCCAATTCATTTTTCATCAGGTCTTTTAGAAAGTCAGTTTTGGTCTTTCATAATTCAAGAAAACACTGCGAACGGAATAAGAAATTCTTGCCAGATAAAATTACATAAAAAAGCCAGTGTCGACATCAACGTTTTAATACACTCAACTTAACAGAAAAGATTAAAAGCAGAAATTTTATAAGAAAAATGCCCTCAAGAAAAAAGTTCGAAATGTTGCTTTGGGTGTATACTGGGTTGGAGAACAAAGTAAGAATAAGCCGTTCGTGAGCTTGAAAAATACCCCATTGAACCTCCGCTGAATAAACATATGACGAGATATTTATAATGCTTTATATTGTAAAATATGTATTATTGTAAAGACCAAAATTATCAGTTTGGAGACCACACATCAGGCTCGTGTTGGTACCTCAAACATGCCCCCAAATTGTGCGTCACATTTGATGTTGACAGGTCACTGATTTCTCTTTTCTCCAATATGCTTCATTGAAACCTTACTGGGAATACATCACTGTAGCTCAGTAACTTGTATGTAAGCGTACGGTTTGTCACTTCATACATCGACATGGGACATTCATTGTTTGATTGGTCGGGCCAGATATGTAAATCAATCGTCCCAGGTACATATAACATTGCAGCGCGATTTGTCACCCGTAAGAATCCCAGATAGCATTTAAAGAGTGAAAGGGAAGCTGGGAGAATTAAATTGGCTGTGGGATAATGACAGGAATTGTTTGAAGAGTTCAATGCGTGGTAATTGCTCTTCTATTTAGATGTCGCCATACATGTGTCTACAATATCACGAGGTCACACTAAGCCATTGCTCCTTGTTGTTATTTTTTAAATTTCTGTTTACGAGCGATATGCATGTATCTGTTAGTTTTTACTCGCTTCAGCAATGTAATTGTGACACTGTAACTCCATATTTCCTTCCAAAATTCTTAAATATCTATAACCTTTAACTGCACGATAAAAGCTTTGTAATGGGTATTGCCTGTTAATTATGAAATTTGGAAGTTGCGGTGCAAGTCGCGCTCCTCTTCGACTCGGTTCGGTGGTCCATCCAAGAGAGCTACGACCTTTCGTGAGAGTTATGATATAGAAAGCAAGACACACGCAATGTGCAATCCAATAGTAAAAACTGGATCAAAGCTCTCATAGGAGTTGTAAAAGCTGCTGGACTGTATACACTGGACTGTATTTGTCAGGCCTATTAAACTTGTACAACGTTACCATACAACAAAACCATGATATGCAAAGGGATTGTTGTGCATTGAGGGGTGAAAACTAACAACCTTAATGATATCCTCATTGTCTTTGGCAAATACACTATAGATAATTAACAATATAAAGCTGCATGGTTATTGATTACATTAATGTATTATTTAATACATGTTTAATGCTTTGTATGGGCATACAAGTCAAGTCAATCTTCCTGTCGACACCCTGTAGACAGTTTACTCTTACCATGAAACATTAGTTTATAAATATTTACAAATTATGAAATTTCATAACAACTTACTTTTCTGATCGCACGTTTCTTAAATTAGACTATATCTTGTTTCAGACGTTTGTATTCAATGTAAAATGTTCGTCGCTGCTCATGGTGCTAGGAATTCAGTTTATTCTGAAACACAATGAACGTTGAAGATGCAATACATGTTGATGAAAACATATTTGAGTCTATACTAACTGCGCTTAGCGCAAGAGTGCATGGAGATTTTGGAGATCATTGTCCCAATGAGAAATCTCAGTTTGTATGATTTCTTGAAATGTGGTTAGCAATTTAAATTCCTCTTCGTTTAGCAGAACAACCTTACCGTAATTCGTGTTTTTTTTTCTCTGTCCGAACGAGGAAGATAAATTTAAATGCTCTCCCATTCTTTAGCACTATTTCGCCTCACCTACTGAGCCTTGTATAATTCTATAGAAACAATAAAATTCTACAAACACTAGACACATATTGTTATAGTGCCTTAAGAAATGTAAACCAGTGATTTGGGTAAATCACTGGTATTACGAATGTAACACATGACCATAAAAATCATGATCCATGTTGAAAAGTACATCAAACAGCATATTAATATGTGTTTGCGGTGAACAAAGGGCAGTGACCTGTATGCCTTCAGGCAATGGGTGTAGAAACGAGTCTCAACTGTGCTATTATTGCTACATAGTGTTGTTCTATATGTGGAAACTGTCATAAGGCATATATAGTAAAATATAGAAGCTTCTGGAATCTTCAATGGAGTATAATAAGCTGAATGAAGGAATTATCGCGGCTACTCAAGTACGTATGTAAAGGTGTACTACGGCATGGATCTCTTTATTTACAAGTTGAAAGCTACGTGGTTTGTTGTGATAATTACAACGAAAAAGACATACAGCTTATTGGTGTATTTACTGTTGGAGTAAATAGTTTAACGGAGTCAGTATATTGGTGATTGCAGTCCTAGATTTACATGCATCCTGACCTCAAGCAGGAGATTGTGTGTTCGCCAAAGGTGCTGGCTCATGTATTACTGTAAGCCTTTGTTTTGATCTGTAGTTTATTTCAGTGTACTCCCTGAGAAGTTTTCTGGTGATTACCGAATCATCCGTGTTATTCGTTGCGCTAGACCTGTGCATAAATTGTTGCAGGGAAGTTTTTACTGTAGACGCGACGTCGGAGAAAAGTCGTCGGAAGCGTTATTACCGGAAAAGACGACGACCGCTAGGGCTTGAAGTATGATCGGGCATCGATTCTTAAGATTTAAGCTTTGAATTGTATTTATTATATTGCATTGTAATTGTTACTTTAACAAGTGTTGATTCTGCGTTGATCAAAATAATCTCAAATATAACCACAATTTGCGTTTAAATTTACACAGATTGTTGGTAACTTTCTTGCTTATTCTGCAGCTTATTTTAAAATTCGGGAAAGGCAATTTTGACCTTTGTTTTTAATCCGTAATAATATTCTCACTCCGAATGTTATTAAATTCACCTTATCTATCTATATATCTATCTATCGTGAATGATATTGATATTTGGCGGAGTATTATATGTCGCATTTGGAATTTTTATCACCTTGTCATTGGCAACTTTTGCCTTATAATGGCAAGGGATATTTCTTTTTTATTTAATGGAAAACTGGGTCCCGAGCGGGACTCGAACCTGCGACCTACTAATCAAAGTGCAGCCACTCTAACCGACTGAGCTATCGAGACCCAACGGTTTGAGCGTTCAACCCGTTCAGACAAAAACGACCATGCAGTTGCCACATAGCGGACAGTATACGTCCGCAAATACTTTGTGGAAACACAAAACGGATAAATTTCCTTCCCTATCCGCCCCACTGCCCGATTGGATTGGACAAAGTATTTCAAGATGCGTTCTACATACTTTGTACAAAATATTGTATAAATAGTTTTTATATAATGTCCAATTACTATATGTATTTACTGTGGTTGTGCATGGTTTGCATCTTCCTTTTATTACCTTCTACTTGGCCCGTAGTTAGAGGGGTAGGTGGCAGCGCCCTCTAATAACAAATCGTAAAAATGCTGGAGTAAAAAAGATTGACCCCGTGGATACCTTATCCGGTGGTGTATATTGCCCTGTTGGTGTTACACTTTTTGAAGAATGTACTGATGCCTAAATCTGTTTATGTGTTCATGTCATCCTAGCAAACAAATGACTGAAGTAGGTTACTTGAATTACTGTACGTAATTTGTGACAATAGCAGTTCTTTCCTGATTGGATATGTTATGTGAGTTATCTTACGGTATTAATTTCCTTTCTGTTGGCACTTAGTTTTCTTCTTGGTATAACGTAATGCCAATCTTCTATATCAAGTCAGGTTTAATTTAGATTGACGTTTGTCGAGTAACTGAACCCTTCGGCTTCTTTAATTATCTCATCACTTAATATGAAAGTACTGGCAAATGCCAAAAATATATTAAAATATTCAAACAGTAGATGAATAAAACGCCTTGGGTCAAATACATTGTTCAAGATACGTTCCATTTGTTACAAGCTGACAGCTTCATATATTGCTATATATACAGTGAGCTCTATGTAAGTGGAATTAGCTACGCATTAGCAGCTTTCATTTTCCTCAATATAATCAAACCGACCTGCAATATTCATACGAGAGTCGAAATACGTCTAATGAATTCACTAGACTAAGATGAGAATACTTAAACAAGTTATGTTTGCCAGGCAAAAAGAAATGCTCGCCATAACAACGGCATTTAATGGGGTCGTACTATTCCACTCCCGTCCACGTCCGTCTACCCGGGCGCGTCCGGTGATATCCGGCGTGTGCGTGGATATACTAAACCACTACCCGGCGGCCAACGTTTCAAAGAATCATTAGGCTCATCGACCACCGGACGTGTCCACCGGACGCAGCCGGGCGTGTCTTGTTCCACCGGACGCGTCCGGGCGTGGAATAGTAGGATCGATTTAATGGGAATCACAATGTGACGATATCAAGCAAAACTTTACACCAAATACGAAGCATTATTGAGCAAGAGACGAGTCGAGGTTCGCCATATATTTATTTATAATTGTGGATAAATTATTTGAACCTTAATTTTGTCGATTAGGCCTACCCCGAAGACTCACAGGTACTGTTAAGACACATACACATACAAACATTGATTTGTGAAGAACCTTGAAAACAATCATATATAAATCATTATATGTGTTTGTGTGTTAGGCTAAGTATCCTCCATTTTTCGCCGACAGGAATAAATTTCATCTTTTTTTTTTCTCCAAAAGATGACCATAGCTTATATGAAAAATGATAAAACGGTATACAAGACACTGCAATCTGTATTACAATATATTGTTCCGTTCTCAAGATATCAATATTTCTAGTGTACACAATCAGCCAATTGTTTAGAAAAATTATCGATGTAAGTCTATGATGACAATATCTATACGAAAATATATGGAACGCCGTCTTTTAAACTGTTTTCTACTTTGTTTTCAGGCACATTGATTTATAGCAAGGACGTTGTGTTTTTATGTTGATGTAGCGGTTGTATATTTAATCACTGGTAATCTACATACATTTGCTTTAAAATGAATACGTTTTGTTTTCGGCAAATGGCACCATTTGAAGTGCACTCCTTTCGTTTTCCATTATTTGTCGGCGCGAAATGTGTAGTATTTAAATGTAATGTGATCTTTCGAAGTGCCTGTTAGCAGCATTTTGCGATGAAACGTGGCACAGAGCGGCAATTTAAAGGTTTTATTATGTTCTTTTTTTGATTGGCAAATTAAATTGCAGTACCATCTTTCCCGCAAATCTCCGAGGCGGAATTTTTGCTTACTGCATTCATGGCTATGAGCAGACAAATAATGCCACGGAAATGTTTCAACATTATGATAAATCTCCTAATGGTTGTGCGCTGCTTTTTGTACTCATGCTATGACACTCACTAAAAATGTTATTCCATTAACAAATTAATGTTATTCCATTAACAAATTAATGTTGGTTTTATTATCATGATGGAAGTTACTGTCAGAGTTTATTTTCGCAAGAAAAACACGTCAAAATCATTTATATATTTCATTGTTTTTTCTCAAAATGTTATGTATTATTTTATGAAAACTTACTGAATTAAACATGTAATTTATTCGAGAATTCAAGAATCACCCATATGTGAGTTTACGGTGTCACCGGAAACTCGCCTGATTTGCTTCGTTCCATCTCGTCATTCACAATGTTGCTTATACGCTATAATATGACCTAAATCAGGTGAAGCATCTAATCCAGTGAACCACAGAAATCGCTCTCGTTGGGATATAGTATCAGATGTGGTGAAACGCCACAACGGCGAGATGCTTAGGTATGTATTGAAAACCAGGGCAACTAATTAACAGTACAAGCGGCAAAGCTTAGATATTAAAATACTTTCTGATAAAGGTGAAATTTCACCTCCAAATAAGTTTTATATATAAGGACCCGACAAAGTTTTAAGGAATTAGACAAAAAAGTAAAGAGGTGTGGGCTTTCCTCTTATTCAAATTAGACATACTTTAGACAGCGCACCACAGGGTCACCCACGCCCAATAACTTTAAAGGAATAGTCCAGTGAAAAACCAAACTTTCATATGAGAAAGAGGAAGAAAACTAAACTCAGGGCTGAAAGTACCAATACAATATCACTTCTGGTTGTGGATATATGAAAGTTTGAAATCAGTTCATATTTTAAATTTCTTTTCGTGATATTTTTAAAGTATATCAGAAGGTTTCAAGATTATTCTTTTAACACAACACTATAGTTTGATAATTAACCTAAACAACCAATTCTTGATACTTGATTCTTGACCAACCACAACCTTTACCACAAAAATTTGTCTATTATCGGTCCCAGTAGGAGAGTAAATCACAGTGTAACTGATAGATAGAAGAAATATAATCTAATAAAACACCACATGAATGCGAACAACGCGCAAACCTTTGCATTTGCAGTCGCGTTTTATGTTTCTATGATATCGCAATTTCGATATCATTGAAGATTGGATTTCTGAAGTAAAAAAACAGCAATCGGAAATGTAATCCATGTACGTAAAGTTATATGTCTGAATAACCAGGTGCAAAACATCCATCATATAACCACAAAAATTAATCTCAAATCGGTCTTCGTAGGGAAACAATAATATATGTGGCAAAGTAAACGTATATGAACCAGATGGAAGATATTTTACACAATGATGATATTAGTACGATCATACGATAACAACACCACTGGTTCTTGGTGACTTAAAGGTAATCAACTCTCGCCAGACATGCAAAAAATCTGCTAGACTGGCCTCCACATTTGCTGCTATATATGGGGATTCGAGTAATAACAGGTAATGGCAGGTGTGCGCAATTCACTTTGGGGCCAGCCTTGAGAATGTGAGTTGATAAATGCTCTAATCTTAATGCATAACCACGGTGGGGGAGATGAGGTGGTAGCTAATGAATTCATGTAATTATGTAATTATTTATACGTCCTTCCTCTTTTTCGCCTCTTGAAACCTATATAAAATCACAATGTGAATCGTAGGCCATACATAGTTGTGGGGTTGCAGGCCTTTGCTAAAATTTAGAATATTTGGTGTTTTTGTTTATCGGTGTGGGATGATTGCAAAGAATACGCCACTATAGACAACCTCGCTTCCTTATATTTATCACTAATTTTATGGATAATATATACCAACTTGTTTTATATTAAAGTGTTGTGATGTCGAGATGGTTTTAGAACTTCCACATAAAGGGCACATGATCACATTGCTTGGGCTCGCAGCGATATGCCGCTTTTGTCATAGATTTAATCCGTCAAAGCATTGTAAACAAGGACTTTTAACACCGGAATTTTTAGCATCCTTCGTATGGCTTCCGGATTTAATAACGACAGCTGCAGTTTGCATGTGAGTGTCAGAGTGATTCTAGGCAGTGTGTTTTTAACAGTATACACGTGTTGTAATACCGGATTCAGGCGATGGTCCCTGGAACCTGTAATCTCCTGACCTAAGGGATATGCCGATTCTGTCATATACAGTTACAGCTCTGCAACTATCAACAAACAACTGTTTAACATTTTCCCCTGACTTTTGAAATTCATTAATTCCAAGAAGTAATTCTACTTAGCTTAAAATTATGTTTATAAGTTAAACCAAACATTTTTAAGTCGTTCTCATCCGAGGCCTTTTAGATGTTTTCATGTTTTTATGAGTTTAGGATTAAATAATGAAATCTTAACAGTGTTTGAATGTCAGATTCTAAGTGGTGCGTTTGAATTGGTACACGTCACGTGTACCGCCGTACACAGGCGATGTTTTGCAGGGCTCTAAGCCTCCGAAAAGTCTGCAACTGAGGGATATGTCGCTTCTGCAATAGAGACAATGCGTCACTGCTATGTTAACAAACACCTGTTTTTAACATTTTACGAATACCCCTGTCTTTTTGCAGTTATGTAAAATATACAATGTCACAAGGACTTTTCTTTTGAAATTGATAAATTCAAAAAGTTCATTTTTTTTTTATGAACTACACAGTATTTGTTCCCACCATTCCCTCTTCAGGACTAATAGCAGCTGACACATGATCCAACAATGTAAACGTTTAGCGAAGTCACAAAAGTAGGATTATGTTACCAATTATCTGATTGCGGAAATTTGCAAATGGTGGCATGAAGTTCGACGAATGAGGGAGAAGTGACGTAGAACGATACTTGTTCAACTCTTAATTGCGGCATATGTACATCAGAATATACCTAAATAAAACACTCCGCTGTATTAATAATCGTTATAATTACAACATCGTGGTTGTGAATCTGTATAGTTTATCCGAGAATCCAGCTAGGCAGACACCTCCATAATTTGGTGCAACAAATGTGATGTATTCGTCTCAATACTGATGGCATATGTCAGCGCACCTCCTGCAATATTTAATTACATTTTGAGTATATGGATTCTATTCAATCTGTTTTTTATTCCTCTCGTTAAAATGTTACAGGTGGAGCAGGCAAACAAGCAATATGCAGCCTTAAATATAAACTACATAGGAAAAGAAAATTAATTATGTTTTTGTTGTATTAAATATAATAAATATTACATTCTTAGTGATATGAGGTGGATTTGGAATTCCCACATGAGACCAAATACATCAATTTACAAGGAAATCGTTTGTATAAATGAAAATATGACAAGTACATTAAGTAGTTTGTGGCGCCCAACATGGGACCTGTTGGGTCCAGGCTGAACATTGATATAACCTACAAACAAACAAATATATAACAAGTTCATATTCAAAGAGTTCCTTTCCCCTTTTTTTTATAACAGATTACATTGTAAAAATAAATTTGACCTTGTCCGTTTGAGCATCACTCAATGATGGTCGTGAGGTCATTGAAACGTGGGCTGTGGAAGACGTGTGCAAGACGATCGTGTTACATTCAGTGCGTTCCTTAATTGTCTCATCGGCCCGTAGGGACAGATAAGATATTGTATCACTTTGATGTTTGTGCTTTATATGGCATTGTGCCACAACGGGAAAACAGTTGCTATGGAAACGGTTAGTAGCGACAAGACAGGGGTTTCCTATGGTAAAGTCACCCTAGATGCTGGGGTCCCAGTTGGGGGAGCATAATCTTCTCGCACACGGATTTTGTGAATGTGTATGACTGTGCGTTAGCAGAGTATTCAGTCTGAGGACCCAGACAAAGGCATTCTAGGTACTCGGGAAGGATTTCAATGGAAACAGTAGGTCCTCGGGAAGGATTTCAATGGAAACGGTAGGTACTCGGAAGTTCAAACAATGGTTAGGGTGTTGTTAGGATAAAGGATTTTCAATGAGGTCCTCAGGCTGAATGGCATGCTAACGTTTTTCAAAAACACAAACCCAAAATTGGGTACAAAAGTCCCAAATAGTAAATATTTTATAAAATAAAGGCAATTGTCCCCAAGTTATAATTTTTTTAAATGCATTGTTGTCGAAAAATGCAACTAGAACCTTTTTTGTCAATTTACAACGTATAAGTTACAAATTTACCAGAAATTATTTCAACATGTTGCCTAAATACATACGAATGGTTAATTTTGGATTAAAATGTTTTAATAATCTTTTGGGTGAGAAATGTACCTTTCGGCCCAAAAATAGGGAAATTCAACAATTTATGACCTATTTGGTTAATTTATATCTTATAGTTTCCAAATTTACAGAAAAGGTCACAATGGCATAAAATACTGAAAAATGTTGTCAAAATACTTTTCCGTTATTTTGTGGTAACCAGTGCAACTGTTTTTACATGATGAATGCGATGAGATATGCAACTCTTGTTACATGTAGTTTTCTATTCCTGGAAACTGAAGTGACTTGAGTAATATTTTTTACATATATACTTATCTTAAAGGTGATATGGCGTATACATTTTCCTCATTATAATATATTATAATGTACTGTGATGCGTTAATGTACTGTAATTACGTTTGCGTCAGACATGACTGCTTTAAATGTAAACTTGAAAATTTATGTTGAGTAAAAAATAACCCAAAGTTAACTAATAAATATCCATGATACTTTCATTTTATCGAACGCTATTATCGTCTGTAATTTAAAACAACTATACATTGCCTTTTTCAAATTACAAGGCAAATACGAAATACAATCATATATGTTTTCAGCCTAGAGCTTGACGCGTGAGACAGGGTTGAAAAAATAATATCAAACACACGCGTGGCTTTATGTTACGGGTAGCGTGTCACTTATACTGATACGTTTAATTAGGTTTGGGGTCATAAGTATATGTATACAACATACCATTGTAGGCTGCCGGCAAACAACTCGATCATATAACGATACGGTTGTGTATCAGAGTGCTGCTTTTGTTTACATCAGGTCGAACATATTATAGCCTTCCGCAGGGGAAATGTACACAAAGATATAAATGCCTTCAGTGTCATGTTTAAATTAAATGAACACGCTTACAAGTTGTCTGCATAGGGTCCATTATGCTCGTTATCACTATATACTATGGTCACAACATCATAGATAGAACAGACTACGTTTAAGAGAATTGGTCATATGTTATTTGGGTCTATATAATTCATTGGGTTGATACATAAACGTTCTCGGTCTACAGGCGACCGTATAAAATTTGTCAACAATGAAGCCCAGTATGTATAAGTCTGCATCGTCTAATATTACTACATACACCAAGATTCGCAAGTTGTAGTGTTATTGTACACGTAAAGTAGACCCGCATATATGTGATATTGTTCATGTTTCGAGGAAATGGGACATTAATAATTACAAACCATACTTTCTTATTATGAATTTCACTTTAACTTCATATGCAACAATAAGAATGACATAAATGCTTAAACACCCAAGAAGTATGGTCCATAATAATGGGTATTATTACATTTATAAAATATCTACAAATATATGGAATCGTTCACTTATAATCTAAGGTCAAGGTCCCGCTTCACACTTGGTGCAATGTAATTAACTTATCCGCCATAATAGTTCAATGTCAATGCAAAGCATAAAACTCCTCAAACGTCATAGGCTTCAACCTTTAACAAAAATTAGGATACTTTAAGCATACATTACATTATCACCTATATTACCTATATCAGATTATTTTATCCGTTCAGACTTGTTTCTAAAGTTGCATTTCAAACTTCAAGAGGAGCTTTGTCCCCAGCAGTGTTTATATTTTCCACTAAAGTCCAGAATTGTCTGTAACAGCAAATCACCGCAGGAATTTACTCTCATCCATGAAGCGAGCATCATCGTCCATTGGTTAAATCGGCCTGTAACTATCGTGACGTGATGTCTGGAAAGTCATTAAAATCCCGCCCGTGCCTCGCGCCGCACGCCTGACGTTAAAGTCACGTGCTTGGTTGCACGAATAACAGACGCGATGTGTCAAGTTCATTCTCGTAGTAGACTACCAACGAAAAGGTCGTGCAAGTGGGATTGTCAGTCCGTTTTATTTTACGTAGTGTTTCACGTTGCCAAACTTTGGAGCTCTAAAGGTGGTGTGGCATCGAACAATGATTATTTTTCACTAAGGAATGTGTGTTTGAATTATTTTGGAGCAGCCACTTGAATATTCTGCTTCGCTGAAAGAAAGGTAATTTTACTTTATTTGTTTTACACCGGGGATAGATTGTTGAAAAACCTTTAGCACTCATTTAAGCTGTTTTTTCTTCTTAACCATTACATTTTCATAAAATTATAGTCCTTAATGCATCCTCGTAACGGTCAAATACCTACGTAATGTGTAGTCTTACTCATGCATCGGCAAAGCCAAAACTGTTTAACAGATTCATATCGATTAGTAATAGTAACAATGGCACAGTTACGAATGACCTTACAAGCTAGTTTTACTTTACGATTCACAGGCGACCGCGCGGCGACCGCAGAGTGATGGGGGCGATTGATAACGATAATTATTAATTAACCTTTTTTTAGGGGGGGGGGGAGGGAGCAGTAGTCGCAAATTATTCACCTGTCCTTAGAGATTACACAGTTTGAGCAATAGACAAAATCAATAATTGAAATCGAGTTCGTTGGTCAACTTACCTCAAATTGATATTACATTATGTCACTTACATAATTATGGTTAATATATTATGAATTCTATGTAATTTGAAGATCTTCGGTATAGTTACAATGTTTTGGCGAACTGTCAGTTCATTGTGGGTCTCAGTTTATCTATTGTTAAGTAAATAATGGTTTATCATTTTGAAAGCTAACAGTTTCATGGTTAGGCCTACATGACATGAAGAACTCATGAAAATCATAGCATTGGTACTTGAACTACAAAGTTCCTCTAGTTCGGGCGGATGCAGTTTTCTCATTCGGGCTGACCCACCTCGGGAAAAAGTATAACCTATAATCGTCACTGGGTTGTTTCCACTTCAGTGCAAAACTGGGGAACAGCAACGAGGCTTTGCAGTGATATAAGGGAAATAATATGAGCGTGATGCTCAAGTGGTTAGGACATTGGTCCGCTGACCCAGAGATGGGATACTGTTTGAAGGTAACAAATAATTTTTGACTCCGTTTACCGCACTATACCATGGATAACATGGCGGTAACTTATTTGGTGGATATGGGCAGATTATAAACATTCTACACAATGGGTTCTTTGCTGCTTGGTGTTCAGCATATTGGGAAGAATTAGGATGTTTCGCAAAAGTAATATCCTTGGGATGTCTGCAATTTGCCGGTTCCAAATAAAAATCTTAATGGACCGCTCACTCGATCTAATTCAGCCCGGTAAAAAAACATGAGATTCGAAAAAGATGCTATACCAGCCTGGGCGGATCCAGAGGGGGGCCGGCCCGGCCGCCGCCCCTTTTGAAAATAAGTCGCGTATTTGTTCAATAGTACAAAGTTAATTGGCATAGCTTGTAGCCATTGTGCACCGGGATATAGGCCTTTTCATATTCTATGTCAGACAGTTGCACCGATGTGCTCTCTTGTCGCAAGATTTCCCCACGTGAAGCTTCTAATGATCGCCCTAGGTCTGGCCAAAAGTAGGGGGTGAACATTAAAGCATAGGCGCGGGCATGGGCGTCAATCTTGGGGGACGTTATGAGATGGGTGAGACATAATATCAAATATCCCCCATGGTTTTTCATAGCCCATTTCAAATGTAGATTAATAAGGTCATAATATAACCAATGTACTTCTGCATAAGGTCCAGAGAAATGAGTTTTATCTTGATTTTCTAAACATTTTCATCTTCGAAAATAAATAATCTAACAAGCGCGCCTCGCGGGCGGTTACAGGTTTATGTACAAATTTATGTTCAAACGTCCACACACATTAAGTGATTGTTAGCCTGTCGAAGACATGATAACACTGGGATTTTGGCGCGCTTCGCGCGGGCTCATTGTGTTCTTCTTCGCATGTTTTTGAAATCCATACCTTAATGTGATGGCTCGATTGTGTATTTAACGTGCTATTCTACGGCAAATTGATATATTGATTAAATTGCAAATGAATAATCGGTTGCTAGTTTTAGTAATTCAAGACCCCGCGTTCAGAGATATATTCATTCTCCAATATTCTGAAAATATAGCACCAAAATATAGCATCTAAGGACACATACATACCGGTACTGAAGTAGTTTGGTTAATAGAATAACCTAAATGGATAGGAAGGTGAACATATCTGCACGCTGCGCGCAGTAAAGTCACATTGGTGCGGGTAAAAATATTCCTACAAAGTGTAGGCCTTCAGGCATCAGGCTCTTCCCAAAAAGTAGGCTACATAGAGACGGCTCAAAAAGTAAAGGTTCCTTGGTGCTGGTAATAATTGTCCTACTAAATGTGGGCCTACAAAACACCTTTCCCCAAAGCACGTGTTGAGACGCTCTTCGCGCGCAGAATTGTCCGGTTGATACTAGTATTCTTTTCCCAAGTTTTCTCAAAATGCAAGGCTAGGCAACCTGCTCTTTCGAAAAAGTACATGTACAAGTCAAAATTTTCTCGCGCAGTAAAGTCGGACTGCTGGTGTACTGCTGGTATTACCGTAATGTGTTCATACAAAATATAGACCTGGGAAACAAATTCCCTAAACCCACATGAAACGGCTAAACAATTTCGGTAAGGTCTGGTTGGTACTGTTTTTTTTCCTACCTGTCTCCCAACGCTCTTCGGAAAAAGTAGGCTACATGTAGAGACTCGAAATATCTAGCTTTATATATTTGTTTGGTAGGGTGTGGTGGGGAGGATCGGATTAGGTTCACAATAACGAATACCCAATTTGAGTAATATACAAAGGCAATTAAAGTCGATTTCATTGAAAATCGTGTCAACTTATATGAAATTGGTGTGAAATGATGTCACATGCATATGGTTAATATATTATGAATATAACTATATGTCGTTGTACGTATTATAATATCAAGTAGATCTTCGGGTACGCTAGCGCCTTCTGTATATTCACAGCGGGTCGATTTGCAACTGGACACAACCCGTTTTAATTACGGACGATAAGCTCTATGACATGACATTAACCTCTTTTGGCAAATCATAGCATTAATTCTTGAATTATACAGATCCTCTAGCTGGGGGCCGGTTCCGATTTTGTTTTCATTCTAGCTTATTAGGCCTATTTGAAGTATACTTTTGATGTACAGTGAAGTACAGTATACTTTGTCCCAAATATTGAGGAGAAAATATGCTTTCCCACTTCTGGAAAAATATGCATTGTGTAGTGAATGATTGGTTATCATGAAATAATTTAGTTTTTGCATGAATGGCATGACAAAAACTGATATCTATGGAACTATGTACAATTGATATAACCCCATATATGGTAGTGACGTGACATGCATTGCTAGGTATAACTACGTCATGTTGGTACTTACACCGGACCTCTAAACTTATTTCTTTCCGGCGTATTACGACTATAAAGCATAACGAAGTAAAGGGGATGGCTCCATGATACCCACGAGTCAAAATTGCGAGCAAGCTATCGACCCCCTTTTATATAAGAACCATTCTGCTGATGGATTCGCTGGATTAACAAGCGGGGCAAAGAACCGCAAACCTCTATCACTTCGTGAGGTGACATACAGAAACCACATAAGCTAGGACAACACACCGGAAGATCCAGACTACCCAGTTCTGATTTCAAGCATAGAAGAGACAAAGAACTGTATATCCCGGAGTGAAAAAAATCGGTTTGTTTTAAAAGCCATGGGTATAATTACCGCTATAATGATATTTAGGTATATTAGGGGTTAGTCAGTGTCTGGGTGTGCAGAGTGGGCTGAGGAAAATAACGTCGTTTATTAACACATTATAATTGTGAAACATCATAAAAATGTACAAAATTTATTCGAACAAGCCATGAAAATCCGAGAATCGGGAAAAAGAAAACATGTTGTCCAATAAGCCTCAACACCCAAGAACATGTTTAAGAAGAAATAGATGCACAATGGTGCAATTAATATGTAATATAATTTGTCATCTTTATTAAACAAATCCATAAATAGTCTTACTAGTGAAACAACCAGTCACATTTCCATTTTCAAGCATGCTTTCTAAGCCAGTTAACCTAGAGCAACAGTCAAACTCACATGTCAAACTCACTTTGAAATTAGCTTACTAAGGCCAGTTTTCAATATAAACCTTTACAGATATGAAGTCTACCATAGTCTACATCTCATAACACATAACACAGAACGTTCCACAGTAAAACATACATGCTAATGCTTGTGGCCTTTCGTTTTAAGAAGTGGCAGCGCCAGCGGTGAAATCTGGGGGTGTGGGTATATACATTGGATTGTTGTTATGGGGTCCTTTTTTGTGGGTGACAGTTTTGTATTGCTAAATTGAGAGTACTGTATTACAGGGAGTTATTTACACATGATACGTTTTAGATACCATTGGCAATGTTAATGTAATATAACCTTCCGTTTTCATAACGGGTAATATTTTGGGGGCAATGAGTTTAAATTTTGGGTGGGGGTGAGGGTGTAAGACAAAATTCAACACCCATTTTTACACGTTTTAAAGTTTAAACAAAAACATGAAAACAAGTTAAGTTGTTATTACGATAACATCGGGCCGAGTTGGAGAACATTCTTTCATTAAAATATAGAAAGTGTTGAAAGGCCGATCGTACAACTAATCTAGTGATGTGCATATTGTACTGTGGTATTCAGAGGTTCCAATCTAATATTCCGATAAAATGATTTTCTCATATTACGACGATTCTTCAGTACTTTCTAAATTTGTCACATTATTATCGCATTTCATAATATCCTGCTTCTCGACAGAACCTATTCGAGCCGAAAACCGTTACGTCATCAGTAAAATTACACAGCCTATATGTATCGGTTTATGGTTATGGGAAGTTAGGTCTATTATCGTTTTGAAGACAGAAATAATAATGTGGTTTCGAATATCTTAAAATAACCGTACTTGGTCTCTGCATTAAGCAACATATAAAATAAAGTTACAAAAAATCTATTTATGAGATATTTCGAACAAAGCATTCACATTTTGAGAGAAAAGGGTGTATTCATTATTAACAATATATTTTGGGTACAGGAAGCTTGACAACAAAACCTGTGAAATATCATAACGTCAGATTGTATTACTTTATTTTTCTAATTGTTGTGCTCTTTATTGACATACATATACTGTTGAATGCATTTTGTACATTGTCTTAAATCTAGAATAATGATCCAACCCATTCGTAAGCTATATCGTCCTTGGCAAAATAATAATAAATAAGACACGTTGTGGATTTTTTTTCCTCTTTTATCCGAGCACCAACATCCATTGTCAAGTTAAATAAATCTTAAAAGAGGTTTAATTTAATTGTTTATTTTATAATTTTCAATGAATCCCCCCCCCCCCCAAAAAAAATAG
>JAODFY010297950.1:0-13759 GCA_027580055.1 Paracaudina chilensis
TTAATTTGTGGCCTTTGGGCTACCTTTGCTATATAGTTGCTCAATCAGTCCTTAGCTATTTATATGGACCAGGGGCCATTTCCATAAATATGTTTTCTGTCCTAAATACAAAAGTTAATTATATACCATTTAACTATTAGAGCTAGAGAACAGCAACATTATAGTTGAAGAATAATCAACGATAACAAATAATTTATTCCTTACTCCCTTCTATTTTCTCTCCTCCATGCACTTTTCAAATGATTTTTCCCCGACTGACCACAAAGGTGGGGCCATTGCCCACCGCCGCCCCCCCCCACCCCATTGCGCACGCCACTGCACTTTTGAACAGTTGGGCGGCAAAGAGAAACAAGTGTGAGTCAAAATTATTAAACCAAACGTGTAATTTCTGTCATAAGTAAATTATTAACTGCTAACTCATCAGATTCTCAAACAGCTTTAGTTGTGGCGACACCAACTCCCATCGTGAGAAGGTTTGAACTATATGAAGGAATTTATTTCAGTTTATATTTCTTTGTAAAATAATCTTTGTTGTAATATTCCCAATGATAATTTCCTCTACCTTGTTGTTTATTTCTTAGAAATGAATAACTATTAAAATACTAGGCACCTTCCTTATATTTTTATAGGTCAAATTTTTATTGTGGTAAATTTCCTCGAATGAACAAAATTTGTGAAAACATTAGCAATTAGAAGCCCGAGAGAATGCCAAACTAACCAAACTAAAACATTAACAAACTTTAATATGATACTCTCGCTGATTATTTAAGCTTTGTATTGTATTAATTTTATTATATTGTAATTGTTACTTTAACAAGTGTTGATTCTGCTGCATTGAACGCACTCATGTTAATTATTGATCCACCGAGCAATAGTCTCAAATATATAAATACCCCTCCCCCCCAAAAAAAAATTGTAAAATTCTGGAAACATGATTTTCGACCTTGGATTTAAACCCGTAACAGCTATTAACTGTTCACCACTTAGTATCAATATAACATGGAAGAATATTGCCTACATACTCTGGCAAAAACATTTTATATATAGTTAATATTCTATTCAAAACACGAAAGAATGCAAACAAGAAACAATAAATCCAAATATGTATGTGGGGATTATATTCAAACAGTCAATTAATGAGAACAGTTATGAAATTTTAGCTGATATGTTAATATCAGCTACACGAGTTAAAGCAATAATCAGGGTTTGAGCTGAGAATTACCCTTCTTTCACCAAAGGGAGATTTTGCCACAAAACATTAAAAGACTTCCTGGAAATTCCACATCGTAAATCGCTCTATTTGTAAAGTAATTAGGCCCTAAATGTATGAGTTTTGCATAACTAGACTTAGAGTGTAGATACCTACTGAGGGTTATATACATTACTCGTCTTTGTGGAGAATATCGGTATTTTTTGGGGCAAATTATGAATTTTCCATGCATTATCAAACTATATAGACATGATGATGTGGTATAATGATGAAAAAATCATTTAAATTACCCTCCTGATTATTGGTTTAAAGTGTTAGTATGGTATATACATGCATATTCACATATACCTCGATAGAATGTAAACAATATTGATACATACAAAATAATTACAATATAAAAAACTAGAGCACCTTTGAAGAGAATTGTCATGGTTTAGCATATTCGACTTGTTTTTATTACAATAACACTTACTAGTTAGCCTGAGTCCTATTGTGCATACTTATGAAAAACACATGAAAAACACATGCAGGAAGGGAAATACCATGAAAATTAACGACCGATACATATCGTGAATTTGGAGACTTTTGATTGGCCGAATATCAAGAAATGACTCATTTAAAGTGATAGATATACACTTCATGTTAAAGTTCTACAATATGGCCACACAAGTGTGGTACTTTTGTGCCTATCATCAATCAAGTTATGTTAGACCGCTTGCGTCTACCTTTCAGATAGGCATGAAAAATCGTCATGAATATTGATGGTTTCTAGAAAGTTCTCTTTGGCTCCCGAATGTCATTATTTGTATGATTCTTTGGATGACTCAGTAAAATATCAGAACAACTTTAGCTCTATTTGTTTGAGTTTGGATGACTCAGTAAAATATCAGAACAACAATAGCTCTATTTGCTTGAGTTCAGTTAAACATTTCTGCCATTTCCACTAAACACATACCTGCGCGTGGAGCGCGCACACTATGTTAGCCATGGATACCGGTCATGACATTAGGTAAATAGGGTGGTTATATGATTGAATTAAAGAAAAACTTCTCTATTCACATGTCTTGAATGGAATGAGATTTTCAACAGACCACAAAACGATTTAAAGCTACGCCCGAAGCGCATGCCGAAACTTCGGACGGGATTCTAAAAAATTTACAGAGGTTTATCACTACGCGCGAGGCGTGCCAAAGATGTTTGAGCAATTGCGCCCCGTGCGATATAGGCTACTAAAATATCATGCAATACCACTGTATCTGCCCGCATTTTTTCGAATTTACAGAATATTCAGACCAAATTCATATATTTAATTAATATATTTTACAGATGTGTTTTTCAAATTTTTGTCTGGGGAGGCTAAAGCCCCATTCCCAGCTTAACGCGCTTCCTACGCCAGTCTTTTATGATCCTCGCTCCAATACAAATATATCCAAAAGAGAAAGCATGAATCGCGGTGAAATAAAAACATTCAATTTCAAATGCCGTACTTAAATTCGTGTGTGTTTGACGTTGTTGGTGGACTTAACGATTTGGCACTTTCAATGTTGAAACTTTAAATCATTGGTGGTGAACTTCAAATGTTTCCACTCATTGAGTACAGTTTGACTGTTTTTTCCATATTTTTTTATACTAATTAATATTATTATTATTACATTTAGTTATTATGTTCTTGATAACAAATAAATAAATTATATTTACATTTTTTTAAATATTGAATGTTTCTCGTTATTTATGTAATGCAAATCTAACATGAGATCAATTATTTGCTTCCTATCGGAAAATAAAAATTACAATAATTATCCCTCGTTAGATTCGGCTGTGTATTTCTATTGTTTTGGAGTAAACTGGTAACTGTGGAGCATCAATATAATTGTTATTTGGTATCTCATATATTTGTTCCCTTTCATTGTCTACGGCAACTGCAATTTAATATCCTATATTGCAAAAGTCTGTACCATTGCAATTAGTACACTCGCAAAATAACTTACTCTGGTTGAACATTACACATGTAGTATCATTTAGTAACATTGTATAGTATGTCTCTTTGAGATGTATCCGTTCTTCTAAAATAATGAGCCGACCATCTCCGGTTTTAATAGATATATTGTACTCTCCTGGAGGACATTTTAAAAGTATAATGTCTCCAATCATCTTCAGTCAAGCAAAACCATCGAAAGATATTCCATGGCGGCCAAAACGATCGGACCTCGCATTCACATCGGAAAAGTGTTGAATCAGATTCCCTTACGTTAAGAAAGATTAGCTGGTAAAACGTTTCAGATGCATTCAATACATATTCTGTTTTTATCTAATATATCAGTTTGTAATGACCCTTCCTCTACTAAGACAGTTTTATCTGTTTCGCTGTTCTTGTAAATTGTAACGCTCCTAGATCCATCAGGAGGACTGCACTTCAGAACAACTGTATCACCAGCTGTACAATAGTAATGACTATCATCCAGGTTGTCTGAGGTATTAAATGATAGCACAACACCACCAAGTGCTAAACAAGGGTAGCAGAAAATTAAGAGACTTAAGTTTAAACACATTTCCATTCTTAGTAATGATATAGTAGAATATTGCAGATTTGATTTTAATATTACACAGATTTGCGTTATTTATTGAATGATCGGGTACAGTTCAACAGAACAATGAATTTTTTACCTGTTTCTACTTCGCTCCATATAGTTATGATATCCGCACACTTCTTGACCATAAGTACTAATAAAAGAATATGGCATGAGTACTACTTCATAGCCATCTTCATATAACAAATTAAGTTTCATTACTGTTTATCTAATGAATGGCTGGCATTCACTCTCGTGTTAATAATAACGGTGCTGTTAATTAAATATAATGCAATAAGCAGAAACATTCATTTAGCTAACAATTAATGTTCTTGGATGAAGGTTCACTTTGATAAATAATTACCTATATATCAAGTTCCACAGAGAAAGCACAATATATTTACTTACGATTTCTTATATAATGCACCACACACATCTTCACTGAGTTCATCACGTGTCTCACCAATACGATTGATGTCATCGTCGTTAAATCTGTACCAATCTTTGTTGATTTTCTTTTCGCAAACGAAGTGTCCTCCCGCAAGCGATTTTCCCAAGTGAATCTATAAGGAATTATTCGAATATTAACAGTCCGTTTTCAAATATATGACGATAATATTTTCGTATAACGATCATTCATAATGCTTTGATGAAATAAAAGCATAACAACTGACTTTGTCTACATGTATGTTGTAAGCCAACATATAGACGTTGATGGCCGTTTGAAGAACTCATTGATATTTTCGCATCAGAATTTCCTACTAAATTTGGGCTCAAAACATGCATACATTGAGGTTGTAAGTCGACGCCATGTGATCAAAGGTGGCAATTCATTCTCAATATTGGGAGGGGGGGTTGTACCAATGGGGGAGTCCTCGGATATTGGGGGCATTAGCCACCCCCTCCCCCTCCGATCGCCGTCCCTGCATCTGATATTTAATCACAAGTCCAGTCACAAAGTTTGACTCAAATGTTTCACAACAGCCGACTTAACAAGCAACTCAAAAAGCTTGCAATTTAAGAAGTAACAATTAATAGGACGATAGTTACGACAATATTCGTTATATATTTTGTTAATCAAGTTATAATATTATAAATTACAAAGTCCCTACTCACAACACATAAAAAAATAAGTTTTAAAATGAAGCAAATAAATCATAACTTACTACTACAGCAAATAAATGATAAAAGTTGTCGTTAATCAGGACTTCGTCATCGACCTGTATTGGTAAACGGTTTTTCTTTCTCTTCGTCCCACTCCACCTGTATATCCGAACCGTGACAACTTCTGATGACACTTTTACTGTTTTAATTAAGCGGAGTTGTCCTAATGTTCCACTGGAATGGATTAGACAATAAATGTATTCGGTTATATTATATTTTCGTATATAAGGTTTTCAGGCGGAATTACTAACCCAAACACGAGAACGATTGATTACCCAAACGATATTTGGATAGTTACATACCAGTATTCACACTTGCTATACTCAATAGGTTTCCATTTCAGGTAATCATTAATCCGATTTTCCATTGACCGTGATTCATCACCATTTTTTGGGTAAACTGGGATAACAGGCATTGCCCTCATCTCACTCACTCCGCAACTCTGAGCTTTATCACATTCGGAACATTTCAAAGTGTCTTCAGTATACATGACAAAATACCTTTCAAAAGAAAATGATAGAGGGAATAACGTTACATATTTCAGTCCATACAAGGTTTAAATTTGTATGTAAAATAATTCTATAAATCTACATATTTACAGTGACATTCAGCCTATTTTTCCAAATTTGATCTAGTTGAATGTCGAAAAAGTAAATCATCTCTTACTATTCTGCTGGTTATAACCTAAACCCGGCATTTGTTGAAAATATCACTATTTGAAGTGTTTATGTGTCGTCACATTCATTTCGGCAAACATGCAGGTCAGCAAAATACCATGAAAACTTATATAGAACCTACTTCTATCAACACGTCAGAAATAATTGAACGATCAGAAACGTCTTTTGGAGTGTCTTTTATAAAACAAAAATAATATAATAAATAAATAAAAGAGTGGCCATTTTCTAATTACTGCAACATTACCATGGAGGTCACCAAGACGAAAAGTTTCACCATAGTGATACCAACTTTTTCATCATTAGATCGTTGCTGAAAACTATATTAGCCCTGACGCCAATGTTTGGTCACCTTACGTTCTGAAGATTACTCGGTGTCAAATGCACAATTGAGATTACTAATTTTATTATCTGAATTTCGATTTAAACGATGAAACTCGTGTTTATCAGTTATAATCAACATTTGAATTATATTTTAAAATTCCATTTAGAATTTTTAAAAATGATCTAAAATTCGTTAAACTATACGCCGAAAGTTAATAAAATTAATAAATAATTACTTGTCTTGTAATGTGCCTTTCTGCAACATATACAATGATAATAAAAAATCCATTGCGTCTTCTTGGTGTAGTGGTATATACGCTGGCATTGCATCATAAAGCATTACCACAACTTCGTTCCAAACTGTGTCATCCGTCGATTGAAATAAACGTTTTAAAACTGAAATTACAATGGATTCTGGTTCATCTTCGTTAAGAACACCACTTGCTTCGAACACTTGCAGAGCCGTGGCTATGTAACAAGTATTACCGAGGTTTCGTAATTTCTTGAGGAGTAAAAAAAAGGAAATTGAATAAATACAATTTTACATTTACTTCCAGAGAATGTAGTTAACAAAAACATAATCTTGGGATCCATTTTAACCATACACAAATTATTTAATTGTGAGTGAAATGGCAGAGCATTTCCTTCTACTACGTTTGTCTAAATTGAGTGAAATCAATATGGGATATAGTGTGGATATGATCTATAAAACTGTGGCGTCACCATACGTTTCAAAATAGGGGACTCGGGGCACAAGATTCCAGAAGGGGGCATCAGTTTCCACGAATCATAACAAAACAACATTTTCTGTCAATATCACAAATCTCATTTTGGGGGTACGCGCGCGGGGAGGGAAAAATTGTTTGCCACGCCACAGTTAGCTAATAGCTATACGTACATCATCCAAGTGGTAATGATAATGATACATTTTATATAGCACATTTCATGTACGATGTCTTAAGGCGCTTCACGTGTATTACCACTGGTCATTGATATTAATCGTCATTGATATAACACGTGGGCATAGGCAGCTGATAGAACAGCGCGCATTGACAAGTTAGACCTCACAGGTACCCAATTAGCACCTGGGTGGAGATAATTTTAATGCGTTGTGACAACAACTTTATTCATAATTAAATTAATTATTATGTTATGATGGCTCATTAACAACGTTATGTCGCGGATTTTGATTGATAGCGTATTAGTGATAGCATATATGCATATTCATTATATAAGAGACTTTAGGAGTTCATTCTATACTTTTCTAAAGATAAATTCCTATTAGGTAAAACTATTTTCTATGTGTGATGTCAATGGAATATAAGATTAAAATAAATGATATATGTTTATACCCGAAATGACAAAATTTTAGCCATTTTGAAAGGAAATTCTCCTGAAATGATCTAGTTTGGTAAACAGGTATCCTGGTCGCTCCGTGGCGCCGAAATTCCTTAAGAAATTAACAAAATAAAAACATGTTATCATTATTCAGATATATTCATTCGGTTAACAGCAATGGATACCGTAAATTATTACATAATAAATGTAGGGATAATAAATATGTGGTCAACGGTAACGTCATTTTGGAACATTTCACTATTTTTCAACAATATTTTACCCACTATCTCCTAAAATGTATCTTTATATGATCGACCCGATTGCTATTAGTCTGATCTAGGCATTAAACGGATATAGCATTTTAGTCCAATATATTTTAAATGGGTACTAGTGTAATACAAGGTTTTGAATTGCGCCCTCACAAGGAAACCACACCAAATCAATAATGGCGCCGGATGTCAATCAAGTTCTCTTAACAGTGCAAATAACAGTTTCATTTTCCTCGGTCGCATGGCCAACTGCGAATTAGCTACACTAAGGTTCAGGGTTAGGGCGATTTTTTCGACTTTGTTCAAAATTCATCTATTTATAGTCCTTTATGACAAGAATTATCGGCAGATTATATAGCAACAATAATGATCATATATTAACATTGGTAACAATTTTGGCCTATCCAGGTAATTGGGAATTTGTTAATGGAACCCATGTATATGGTAGAAACGACGATGTAATGATTTATGCGGTTTATGAGGTCATTGCTCTAAATACGCAGCAGCAAACACAATACAAAACCCTATGCTTTAATGTATGTCTATGTGATCGGTGTACAAAACATTACAATCCAATTTGGATTGTTGATTGGATCCCAATTCTGAAACGAATTGAGAAGATGTTACGATTGCGGAAAATGTCAAGATTCACCTACCTGATTAAGAATAATTCATCACACGATCACTATGCATGTCCCGGACGAAAAACTTGGAAAGAAGAACTAGCTCTTTTGCCAAATGTTCACGTATACAACACAATAGAACACTGTTTAAACAATCTGACATTGTTTGATCTAAGGCGACTGGAAGGTTGTTATTTGTGCAACCTTTTTTAAGTGCAATATCACGTCATGTGTAGTTGATCTCAAAGGGCATTTCATAGGGAAGCATTTGTAGCACCTGCAAACCATCACGTGAAATAAATGGTTGGATAGAAACACAAACTGCATACTGTATGCAGTATGCAGTTTGTGTTTCTATCTGTATGCAGTATGCAGCTAAACAGTAGCTTCAAAGCAATAATTCATGTTTTATAAGCACATTTTCGTAAACAAGTTGGTTGAGGATGGGTGAGATGGATGGAGCGCCGGAGGGAGGGAAAGAGGTAGAATAGGGAGTGTGGATGTGGGAAGAAGGGGCAAGGAGGTGGGTTTAGTTGGGGGCGAGAAGAAGATGGAGGGCGGGGAAAGAGACGGAAGGGGAGAAATTATGTAGAAATTGGAGACAGTGGTTTCATATGATTGCTCTATAATGCAAATCTTCAATTTATTTCAGCAGGGTGAATGGAATTGCAACATAAATGAGTAAATCACTCAACGAGATCGATGTGTAGGCCTACAGGAGACTTTATGTTTAAAATCAACCACTCTACGGCTACCAAAAAAATAACACAGCAATGGTTTTACTATCGTATACACCTTTTAATTTATCATGCACTAAAAGTGCTTATGAAGATGGAACATGCATCAGAAAAATCAACAATTGAAATTAAAATAAATGATACTCTATGTTGGTCGGTTGATGTGTCGTTCAAGAGATTTTTTATTTATTATTAATTTATTATTGTCTCATATCCAGAAATTAAATACATTAAATTTGGTATGATTCATACGTGTAGTCGTGTTCTTACTAACAAAAATATTTACAGTTTCTCATCGGTTCCCAAAATTATTGGCACTAACGTTCACTTAGGTTCGTTCTGTATATTATTGAGCATGATACTTGAATTGCCTCCTTTATTTCATCAAAATTGGAAAGAAGTTTCAAATCCCTGTCACCTTTAAAGATTTCATTAAAATAATTTTTGACAACATTTTTTTTTTTTTTTTGAAAAATAGAGATAAAGAAAGCAGATATAGAGAAAGCAAATGCGAATATATTTATTTTAGTTACAATTTTGATTAAAGACTATCATCCTCATACGAATGAAAGAGATATAGATACATACGGTACGAATGTAACGGAATCGATAGGATAACTGGCGTCAACTATACTAAATAAAAAAAACAAGAAGATAGTACTTTGTCTCCGCCTAATCTGCAAATATATTTTATGTTATGAATTTAGTTCTTGCATTTTTATATCTATCGACAAAAGTCATTGCGCTATAACTGATATATGTCACACTGTAAATATATTTTCATCTCATTTATTGGTAATCTACTACAAATATATTTTCATCTCATTTATTGGTAATCTACAAAATATATGATTTTTTTTGGTAAATTGTCAGCAAATATGACGGCAATTAGCTAATCATGTCATATTCGCTGTACATTCCACTTCACTACCACCATGTCCAACCCCTCCAACAAACACAAACCAAAAATTATTATAATAATATATTAATTAATCCATAAGTTTAACCAAAATCCATTCGATATATATGGTGCATGATAATGATACTAGTTACACATTCTACAATATTAATAGTCAGTTACAGAATAGTGTTACCATGCTTTACAATTTTGAATTCATAATAAACATACATATATACATATTTCGTCACACATACCATGTTGAATTCACACATATATATATATATACATATACATCCCGGTTTACCGCCACTTGGTATGTTTATTAAAAAGCATTTGCCCCCACTTCAGAGCACTGCTCGCCTAAAGAATTTATGGTTGCTCACATTGTCTGTCCAATTGAAAGATGTGCGCTCTGGTTGATTCTACCAAATACTTCCAGAGCAATCAAACTGCACGCACCTTCCAAATTAGACAATCAATTAATTGTCTTTCCAAAAATGTCATATATCTCATTTACTGCAATTTGTGCGGAACGCAGTATGTTGGGGAAACAAAAAACTCCCTAAGAATGAGAATGACACAGCACAGGTCAGCAATTAAGACCCCAAAAATTAGTCAACCTGTTGCAAACCACTTCAATTTACCCCATCATTCAATAATTAATTTACGTGTCATTGCCATCGATCAAAACGAGGCATGGACCGACAAGACTCGGAAAGCTAAAGAAAACTTTTGGGAACTCATTCTCAAAACCACAGCGCCTTTCGGCCTGAATATCCGAAACGACTTACCAGATTATAATGGATTACACTCGAACCCTAAGTAATCCGATTGAATATATAATGTATTGGATATTGAATATATAACGTCATCCCATTATATATTCAATATCCAATACAGGACGCGGAGCCTTTCAGGTGACGTCATAATGGAGAGCTGTGCCGAGAGGTTACTTGGGCGCTGTTGACCACACTCAAAACCGTTGGGTCAAGATAACTGCACGTTGAGCAGTAGGTCGCCGGTTCGAGTCCCGCTCGGGACCCAGTTTTCCATTCAATAAGGAAATATCCTTGCCATAATAAGGCAAAGGTTGCCAATGACAAAGATAAAAAAATCCAAATGCGACATATAATACTCCGCCAAATATCATTCACTATATATATATTTCCTAATTGTTTTTTTTTTTTCGCAAATAGGAAGATTTAAGATGTGAAATATCAAGGGATTATTTTAATCCTAACTAACAAAGGAAGCGAATGGCAAAATCTCCCTTTGGTGATGTAATGCCATATGTAATTGGCAAATTAAGGTAAAGCATTAAACAAAACAGAAATTAGATTTGAAAGAATGAGTTATCCACTGCAAGTTATAACACTGCAGTTGGTAAATAAAAATAAATTAAAAAACTACTTCCCAACTATAATTCATTGTATAAATTTGATGAATTTTGGGTTGAACATATACAGTGTGTATGTCTGTATAGTATCAGGACAATTATTTTTCCAGAGACACTTGTCCCAGATAACTCGGCTCAGGAGACAACTTAGTCTAAGAGAGAAATTGGCCAGAAATAACCTGCCCCCTCCCCGTCTGTTGAATTGTATTCGTATATAGCTGCAGGGTACATATCAGTATGTTTTAGGGGGAAATGTCTGTATCATGTTGTATGTAATGGGTGGGTGGAACATTTCGTTTGGGCGCGGCGTTATTAAATTTAAATTTAATTCGTTCAAAAATAATATTACCATATCTTGAGATTCAGATGATAGCTCTTCGCCACCCGATGGGAGAATCGACACTTTCCTGCACATAGGACATGGAATCTTGCCATTATATTTTCTCGCCAGTTTCTCGATGCAAGGTTCACAGAAACTGTGCTCACATGCCTCAAGTTTTCTGCAGATGTCATTGGTCAAACATTTGTTCAAACATACTGAGCATGTTGAGCATAGTCGTTCCCTGGCGCCTTTGCCACTTTCTGACAAAAAGTTTTCTGCCATTTTATATCAACTAAAATGCTACTCACGCTACGACACGACCGAGTGTAGAAGTTGTGATGCTTCCCTTCACTGTAAAGCCTATTTGCCCACCGTCGTGAGTCCATAGTTCAAAACATCCTAACATTATTATCGTGTTTAGTGCGATTGGGCTGTTGACATTACAATCATATAATACAAGGCAAAGGTACCGTATATCGCGATCTGAAATATTGTGTAAAGCGGGCTCATGCACATTAATTCTATTGACATATCATAGTAGGGCTGGAATACATTTGCTCTATGATAAATTAAAGATAAATTAAAGATAAATATTACTAATATATAACTATGTGAGGATAAATGTCGCAGCATACAGTAGTCAAGACTTATTCATGAGAATCTCGCTGGGCTTCATTTGAAAACCTAATATATCACCGCGTGCTCTGAATGCGTTTGAATGTGCATATATTCCATTTAGGCCTTGGTAAAATAGGGATGATAGTCATTATAGCAATAAGAGAAACATTTTTTATTCTAATATTTTACGGTGGTTTGTTTTTTCAACGTTTAAATAACATGTTAATGATAGCACTATTTTTCACCTGAGATTTCTCAATACGCCCAATCCACCACTTCCTCATTACAAACTTTTGGGAGACACCATTGGCAATTGTATCTTTTTCATATAATAACGGATCCAACGGATTGGCAGGCGTAACCATTTGTACGAATGTTTACTTCCCACTGTAACCATATGTTATAGGACGGCAATATCGCAAAATAAACATACAAAGGTCACGTTATGTTTATTTGAAAGATGAGTTTCAGATTGACGATGAGCACAGGTTCGTTTACATTTTGCAAACGTTCGTTGCTAACCCCCCCCCCCCCCCCCATCCAAAAAGAAATACCAATGTCTCAGTAATATGTTTGAATTATTAAAAATAATTATGATGAATTCTAAATCTTTTATTAATTGAAATATTAATTGAAATTCACATAGTAATGGAGATATTTTGGGAAGTCCCAAATATGTTTTACACTGATTTCAACTACGATTAAATTAGTTTCATTTCGTGCATAGCATTTATCACCACTGAACTTTGTACTCTCTTTATTCAGAGTCAACCAATTGCACGTACTAAGTGACTATTTATGTTGCCAGGATATTAGGACAGTGGAATGCCATCAACAGTTAAAGGCATAAACGAAATATACCTATAGAAACGAGGTGATTCGTATTCGAAATACACAGTGGGTCACTGTGCCAGTCACCACTTAGCAATGCATCTATATTTGGGAAACAATCTAGTTCTCTATTTTTTATGCTGTCCACTCAAGAGATCAGAACAGTGCGTAGAATTAACCACATCACCAGTATGCACATATGTTCTACCTTGTCCCCAACCAATACAAAAACTATGACGAAGGCAATTGTTGCGGTATGTCAATGTTTTGAGAAGTTCTGTGTTCTATGTTCTGTGTAAAATACATATTTTATGAGAAACGGCAAATAAAAGAATGTTGTTTTTATTGCTCATCACCATCATTACATTCAAATTTCGGGGTTCACTATTTATGGAATAATTGATTATTATATATAATAATATAAATAATATATATATATATATACATGATATAATTAATAGTCTGTCCATCATATTTCAAAAATGGTAATTCTAAAATTGTAATTCTAAAATTATAATTCTAAAATTGTAATTCTAAAATTATAATTCTAAAATTATAATTCTAAAATTATAATTCTAAAATTGTAATTCTAAATCTCCTAATAAACGTGTACGTTTGCATATTATATCAATTTTGTGCAGTAAGTACAAAATATTGGTGCAGTTCGTTCATACACGTCAAAATGAGATTTAGTTCCTACTATACTATATGTAAGAATATATCTCGAAGTTATTTTATGGCTTGTACAATATGGAACTCCAAAACGGCAACATTCCGTCGCGTTA
>JAODFY010298060.1:0-13756 GCA_027580055.1 Paracaudina chilensis
GGTTGTCATGGTAATGATCGGTGTAGCGACCATCGAAGATTCCAGGGGTACCCTATGGTCTATGGGTACCAGGGGGTCCAGTAAGGGGGTACACCCAAAACACTGTCCGTGTTTTCACATTTGCGTGTGTGTGTGTTCATTCATTTGCGTGTGTGTGTGGGGGGGGGGGTAGCTTATTTGTGTGTGTATGATGTGTGTAGTATATGCGTGTTAGTCTATAGAACCGATGACAAGAACAAAATATGTTCCAGTCATCGGTTGTCGAAACAATAGAGAACAATAGTCATCGGTTGTCAAGATAATCACAAGGTTAGGACACGGACAAAAGAAAATGACATCGGTTGTCGGACAAACAATAACCAGTTTGTACGGAAGCGTAGAAGGGGCACGGTGCTGAATGCGAGCCCAACTCATCATAATTACATTTTAAAAATTGATGTTTTGTCAACAACTCATCAAAATGACAAAAAAACTAAAACTTGACGGTTGAGATAAAAACATTCGTCAAAACGACAAAAATCAGAAAAATTTACGTTTTGACGAGATGCAAAAAAAGTAGAAATGTAAATTTTAAGAATTTGGTACTTTGGACGAGTTGTTGCATCTTGTCAAAATGTAAATTTTCAGATTTTTGTCATTTTGACGAGTTGTTTTAATCTCGTCAAAACGTATTTTCAATATGCTGACATTTTTTATGAGTTGTCCCTTTTACGCTTTCGTAAGTTTGTGTGCGTCAGATTTTTTTAGGGTTTTTCGGAAATATCTCAAATCCGAAATTGGTGTACAAAAATTAGATCAAAATGACGATTTTTGAAGAAAAATAAGTACTTTTTTCATAACATTTTTTTTTTGGGGGGGGGGAAGTTATTTGGACATAAAACAAACATCTTATTGCCGATTGACTTCAATTTCGGTAAATCAGTAAGCTAGGACATAAGGTAGCATCACATGTGAACAATTTTTTTTTTTTTTTTAAACCGTATGAACGAATAATCTCAAACGTGGAAAAAAGGTAAATCTTGACAAAAATATGCAGTATTCACAACACTTTTATTGAAAATTATAAAAAATGTGATTTTTTTTGTAAAGTCATATTTTTGGGTGAATGTTGGGTCAAAATGTATTATTGAGCATAGCTACAAAACCGTATGAATGATTATTTTCAAACTTGGTAAAAAGGTGAATCTTGAACAAACTTTGCAAAACTCAAAACATTTTTAGGGAAAACATGTATATTTGGTCAATTTTGAGATCATCAGGGGTCAATTGAGGTCAAATTACTATTCATTGTTATGGTCTATGGTCAACATTTATTGACAACAATTTTGATGGTCATTTGGAGGTCATCATGGGTGATTTGAGGTCAAATTAATATACATTGTTGGATTAACATGACCCTTGGTTAACATTTAGTGCTAAAAATTTTGAAGGTCATTTGGAGGTCCTCATGGGTCTGTAATATATGTGCAGAGTTGTTTTCTGGTTGTCAGGGAAACATGCTATTGTTTGGATCTGGCAGTCAGGGTAATATGCTACCATGTTACTCTGGTTAACATACTATAGTATTTTTCAGGTTGTCACAGCATGCTGAAATGTTGCTTTAGATGTTAGAAGTATTGTTCTGGTTGTAAGGGGAGCATGCATGATACTGTGTTGCTCTGGTTGTCATGGTAACATGGTAGTGTTGCTCTCAATGTAATATGTCAGTATTGCTCTAGTTGTTTGGATTGCATGCTACATTATTGTTATGGTTGTCATGGGAAAATTCTACAGTGTTGCTCTGGTTGTCAGGGTAGAATTCTACAGTGTTGCTCTGGTTGTCAGGGTAGAATTCTACAGTGTTGCTCTGGTTGTCAGAGTAGCATGATAGAGTGTTGCTTTGGTTGTCAGGGTAACATGATACAGTGTTGCTCTGGTTGTCTGGGTAACATAATAGTGTTGCTCTGGTTGTCAGGGTAACATGCTACAATGCTGCTCTGGTTGTCAGAGTAGCATGCCTGCTTCTCTGGCATATATCCATTTTTTACCATTTTTGTTCTGGTCATTAGCATGGCATGCTACAAATAATATTTTATCGGGCTAAGTAGGCTGCAAAAAGCCATGTGTTCCATTGGCACTACCTTATCAATTAAATTTTCTTAAATGATATTTACAATTATATTATTTTGAACCATACAATAATTTGCATTGTGAAAATTCTCAGACCTAGATGAAACAGATTAAACCACTATTAATCATCAATTAAGGCCTGTATCAAATATAACTGAAACATTCCCGTTAAGGGCTTCTATTAATTTTTCTTTGATATTGAAATGTGTGATATAAAATCACTTTGGAAGATATTGAAAGGAACGTTTTGCTATAAATGCACCAAACATAGAAGTCTGAGAACTATTCATGAAGTGTTAATTAATACTTGTTATGTCATAAATGTTACAATGTCCAATTTGTTAATTTTACCATGTTTAACACTGGGAGATCCTGAAATTTATGCAAAGTTGAGTGAAAGAATATAAAATGTAGGTCATGTGAAACTACACAGTGTTGTAACATGTTTTATATGAGTCACTTAATGTCCAAAATAAAGTGACTTGAATGAAATAACACAGTGACTTGATTAATTCAGTGCCTCAGAACACTGAAATGAAACTACATACAACTATAACCCCACCCCCTTGCATACACAATGAAGGCATCATGAATACCCTTACCCTAGTATGCTAGTCTGGTCAGTGCATTAGTTCTTAGTTCACTCTTTCTGGGTGAAGAAATACATGATGATTGGAACTAATACGTTGATGAATATTTACTACTCATTTAACAGTGTGGTGGTACCTTTCTCAATTCCTTTTTCCCACTGGCATGTGATTTGTACAACTATTTACTTAAATTACAACAATATATAATATATAGCAATATACAATATATAGCAATATACAATATATAGCAATATATATTATATAGCAATATATAGTCTCTACAATTGAGACTGTTGGTTTCTCCAAATGATGATACATGATGATTGGAACTAATACGCTGATGAATATTTACTACTCATTTAACAGTGTGGTGGTACCTTTCTCAGTTCCTTTTCCCCACTGGCTTGTGATTTGTACAATTATTTACTTAAATTACAGCAATATCTAATATATAGCAATATATTATATATAGCAATATATAATATATTCTTATATTGTCTCTACAATAAGACTGTTGGTGTCTCCAAAATTACCTAATCAAAACTTTTTAATTTTATTTAAAAATGTATCTGTACAAAATATAAATTACAAGAATATATTCTAATTTACAAGAATAAATAAAAGTGGTCACATCATCTTGTGTGTGAAGCAAAATACCATATTTTGAAAATGCAATATATGCAAATAATCCATGCAAATAATATTACATTAGAATATGTTAAAATGCCTAAACAACAGTTGGTTACCATACATGTTATGGTAAAGCAAGTGTGTATTTAGTTGTATACTACCAATAAAATTGACCTTGGTCATTCATACAATGACCACATTGAGTCCACTTATGATACAAGCCCCAAATAATTAGTGCAACTATACCAGACAAAAGCAGACTGTTGAGATTGATGATGTAACAGTACTCCAACAGTTATATAGTATAGCTGATACCAAGGATATACACAGCTCACTACTGCCACACATCCCTACCACATTGGTCTTTGCAACAGCCTTTTGTCTGACTCAATAAACATGGCAACCAAAGTGTGGTGTACACAATTTTGGTTTAATAATCAAAAACTATATTTCACCAAATGCATGGAAGCTAATCAGACAATTAACATTTCTATACTTATCAGCATATTGCAGCTTTTATTTCTCTTGATGCGTTTTAATTAATGATTTTCACTTCTGCTTGTACATTGTTTCTACATCAACCAAATCAACTTATTTCTTACTTACTCGTCTGGACAATAACTGTATATGGCACCTGGGTAACATTATACAGATATTTACTTATCAACCTGTGCCATAGTACAGAGATGATAATATCACAAAGGAACAGTTCTTCAACAAATTGCTCATGTTAATAATAAAACTTGGGTAACAGCATTCTCATCTGGGTAACAATATTTATCTGATAATCACACCGGGTCAATAGTATTCCCCTGATAATATCACACCTGGTTTAATTAATAGTATTCACCTGATAATATCACACCTGGTTAATAGTATTCACCTGATAATATCACACTTGGTTAATAGTATTCACCTGATAATATCACACCTGGTCAATAGTATTCACCTGATAATATCACACTTGGTTAATAGTATTCACCTGATATCACAATTGGTTTATAGTATTCACCTGATAATATCACACCTGATTAATAATATTCCTCTGATAATATCACACCTGGTCAATAGTATTCACCTGATAATATCACACTTGGTTAATAGTATTCCTCTGATAATATCACATCTAGTTAATATAGTATTCTCATGATAATATTACACATGGTTAATAGGGTAACAGTATTCTTTGTAACATAATCCTCATGTTAATAATCACATCTGAGTAACAGTATAACATACTCTCATGTTAATGATTCCAGTTGGGTAACAATATATTCACCTTATAATAATGTGATAAACACACCTGGGATAACAGTGTTCACATGATAAATATCACACCTGGTAACAGTATCGGAATAAAAATCATAGAGTAACAATGTTCACATAATCTCATACCTGGGTAATATCATTCACCTGATAATAATTTCACCTGATTAACACATAAAAATATCACACTTGTGTAACATTATTCACTTGTTAATAACCATTCCTGGTATTCATATATTATCACACCTGGGTAACAATATTCTCATGATAATATCTCATAAAGGTAGTTAAAATCATTGGACAAGTCACCATTGATTGAAACAATTGAACTAAGATCAATGCATGAACCCAACAATCGAATGACACTCCCAGAGATCTACTAAAGATACACTCCAAAACCCTTATGATTGATCTCCAGTGTCTACAAGGTAAAAGGTTCGTATCAAAATCATTGATTATACGTTATAAATCAGATTAAGACTTGCTGTCAATTGGGACTGCTTGAACAGTATACTTCAAATCCATTGTCTCTGGAAGACTCAAGTCTCTGGAAGGCTATCATTCATGATGAGTTTGGAAGCAATCTCGGCTCTGCATAACGGGCACAAGGTCAGATTAACAGCACAGTTGTAGCAGCAGCACACATGACCACAATTCAGGAATAGCAGATTGGACTGAAACGAAATAGAGGTCACATAACATATTTTTCCAGAAATACTGCAGCTGGATTTTTTTTAGAAAGTTTAATTCAAACTTTTGCTGATCATGCAAGATACAGCTGACAGATATGGTCTATAATGGACATCATAGACAGATCACAGACAATAGCATGCATGGATCACTGGTCACAGTTTTACTGTGGACAAAAACACATTTGAGGGAATTTCTTTTGCTGACTTCTCATTAATAAAGCAGTAAGACAGTGGGCAAGGGAGTCTAGGATGAAGTCTCCACCTTGGTAGTCAAATATATATAGAAAGCTAAACAATTTTGGTGTACAATTGTATGCTTTTGGATCTGAAAATTCAAATATACAATTTTTTTATAGAAATTTGAGAATTTGTGTTCAGACAAGTAATTTTATATACCTATTTAATGGATTTGGGTAATTTTCAATTTTGAAAGTTTTGCAATGGTTGCAGTCAACTATAAGTCATATTTCAGTCAGTGACAGGTTCTGATTGTGTTACATACCTCTTCATCCAAACAAACCACACACTCTGCACTGATATGAACAGTAACATCGGGCTGATAACCTGCAGGTGCTGATGATATCAGGGGGCCTGGGACAGATGTACTGGTGCTTGCTGGTTCCCCTTCCTTGCTGCATCCACCATCATCCAGGGAGCCTCCTCCCTGTGGCCTCTCCAATTCTGTGGCTTTCATCTGGGCAGTTTTCTGTTCCACAAAGTGTTTGTCAATTTCTTTCTGGAGATGCTGTTGCATTTCAGGATCTGTTATACCAAGCTGTGTGGGAACCAAACAGCAAATTCTTTTAGCCCAGCACAGGGATAATGGTTTATGCTTGACATGTTAGATTCATGTTATTGTACCAAATATGAAACAACCAAATTTACTATTGCAAAAATATTTTGACAATTCAATATTTTTGGTTTGACACCCTCATTTATGTGCATGAGACCTGCACCATGCACAGCAGATGTGCCTAGAATAATATCAATCAAGTGTACCTTCCTCAAGAGAAATTTTTATATAGCGCCCTCATTTACGAATAACTAATGAGCTAATATTTTTAAGATTATTACTGCATGTTAGTTTGAGAGTGATTGTGCATCACATGTGCTGGGTCATCAATATTTTAGTGGCCCCAGTGAAACAAAAAAAACAACAAAGATTTTGTGATTCCTTTCTTCCTCAAGATTGAAAATATTGATGGTGAAAAACTTTTAACTATGTTACAATGATATACTGTAGGTTCCCCATGCTCACAATGCAAAACCTACATACCAGAATGAGACATCCAACATTCATGTTTGACCCCAAATATCGTCAAATTAATTTCATCTCTTGTTAAATCACAAGAGTCCACCTACAAGAGACATATAATTATACTTCAATAGTTTACCCTATTCAGTTAGCCTGGTAACAAAGTCTTCAAAACATGACTCATGTTGAGCTTAAATGACCGTTGACCTCCTATGAAATCAATAGGGTTCATCAATCAATATGGTTGAACTACATACCAACTATGAGTTTCATCCAAGTTTCCCCTACTCAGTTAGCCTGATTATGTTTTCAACATTTGACCCATGTTGACCCTAAATGACCTCTGACTTTTTTTGACAAATTATAGCATCACTCAAAATAAGGCTAATGAGAAAGAAAATATTTGACCAGTATGTTTGCTATTTATAATCATGTGTAATTTTAGCTATCTTTTTGTCACCAACCAAATTTTTCTTTCAGATAAACAAACTGAAAAATCTCTCAAAATGAACCTTGCCTGTGTGT
The DNA here is from genome assembly GCA_027580055.1 of Paracaudina chilensis. Taxonomy (NCBI): domain Eukaryota; kingdom Metazoa; phylum Echinodermata; class Holothuroidea; order Molpadida; family Caudinidae; genus Paracaudina; species Paracaudina chilensis. The sequence goes on from JAODFY010298060.1 coordinate 7,068, forward strand.
TCTAGAATATGTATCACACACCCCTGTATGAGTTGAAAGCCCTTCCAGGAATTCCACAAGACAGAGAACATGTGCATGAATTACAGGTGTGAAGTACAGGTTACAAAAGGGTTCAACATCAACTTCTTACCTCTGCAAAATCGGCGGGTATAAACTGGTACAGTTTGTCGATGGTGATTTCATTTTTCCTGACAATTGGTAAGTACTGGTCTGCTTGTGCTCTCCAAAAGATTAGAGAGATGTCATCTTCATCTTCTCTCTAGAACACAGAAAAAAAATTGTAAATATATATAAAAGCAGTGTCATTAAAAATATTGTCATTATGCAATTTCTCACCCCCAAATCTTGCACACCATACTACAGTTTTCTAACAAAAAATGGCTTTATTATACTCTACTTTCTGCAACAATGTTTGCCTAATTAGTTATAGTAAGTAAACAAAGCTGTCATTGTTTGCTAACCACATTCATTGAAGATTTGCCATTGAGAGTGTCCTAAACAGTTGCACTGGCTCTGTGGTAAACTTAAATAGCCAAGGAGTGAAAAACATTAATTGAATAGGTAAATAGTTTTTGGCCAGTTTTCTTAGGGAAGGTTTTTCCTTATGTAATATGGGGAATAATATTTGTGGTTTAAATTTGTCTTTTTCTCTAGGTATAATGGAAGATTATAGCTGTTCTGTGGAAAGAGTGAAGAAATGAGATAAGATTTGAAAGAGTGCTAAGTAATCATGAGCACTGTGTGGGTTGCTTAGTAACCATGTTAACCATGAGCACTGTGTGGGTTGCTTAGTAACCATGTTAACCATGAGCACTGTGAGTTGCTTAGTAACCATGTTAACCATGAGCACTGTGGGTTGCTTAGTAACCATGTTAACCATGAGCACTGTGTGGGTTAGTAGATTCCTTGTGGAAAAGTTTCAATATTTATATTTTTTACATATTGAGAAACTTCAATGTATTAACTATTGACATCTTTTGGGGGGTGGTGGGAGGCATCAAATGCAGTTTCATAATGGAGGAAGTACATATTTTAATCTTAATTTAGACATCTCATCTAAATGAACAGTCTTTCTTCGATATCATCTCACCTGTACTGGTACAGTTGTTTCAACTCTACTACAGGTAGCATGGTCTTCTTCAATTGCATTGTCTTTATCCCCTTGTTTCTCTGGGTCCTCCAACTTCTTTTCACTTTTCAATTGGTCCTGTTATGAGAGAAAGGCTATACATAATTTAAAATGTTTGGGTTTGATCCCTATCCATATGTTTGGGTTTGATCCCTATCCATATGTTTGGGTTTGATCCCTATCCATATGTTTGGGTTTGATCCCTATCTCTGAAATTGATTACTTTAGCCTCTCACACATCTAGTCTCTCAAAATTCACTAAACAATCAACCCAATGAATAAATGGATCTCAAAGATTATCTTCAAAATGTCAACATTTTTCTTTCATATTTCTCTTCTGTTCATTTTTATAGCAAGTTATTGCATATACATTCTGGAGATTATTTTATTCATACCTCAATCCTGAGTGCATCATTAGATCAAGCTAGTCTGTTCTTGTTGCTCCCCTGTTTCTTGTATAGCAAGTTATGAGCCTTACCAAGTTATGAGTGTGTTCTTTAATTGGAGATATGGCTCATCATCTCCACCTTTCCTAATCATTTATCATCTTTCGGTTATTCCCCACCAGGTAGTTTCAAACTTACAATTCTTTTCCTGATATGCTGCTCCCTCTCCTGTTTCTTGCAGAGGAGTTGCTTGAGTTGACCTGTGAGGTTTGACCTCTCAGTTTGGAGGTCAATCTCGCTAGTGCTTCTCTTTACTGTTCCCAGGTCAACCTGCTCATCTCTCTGCCTGCTTCGTCTGCGTCCTAGCTCTGTTTTGGTGATGTCAGCTAGATTTCTCTGGATAGTTCCAATCTGTAGTTGTACATGGATAGAAATAAAACTGAATCATTAAAGGTCATTAATAGAAGAATCATGTAGTCATTGCAAACATGTAGTCGTTGAAAGTCGTGTAAAAATAAAATAGTCCAGCACTAATTAATGAACTCCTTAATGCAAAGAAAATGTGAAGCTTTGTAACTATAGTTGCATTAAATACTTATTATCCAAAGTATAACAATTTTTATATTATTATAAAGACAGTTCGCCACAATGACATTATCAAGAGGATTAGTAATAATAGTTATGATACTATAGATTGTTGTACCAGACTCCTTATGGGATATAATAGTAATAATAGTTATGATATTATAAATTGATGAAACATGCACCTCCTTATGAGATATATTATTAATAATACTTACGATACTATAAATTGATGTACAAGACACCTCATGAGATATATTAGTAATAATAGTTATGATACTATAGATTGATGTACCAGACACCTTATGATATATATTAAAAATAATGGTTATGATACTATAAAATGATGTACCAGACACCTTACAAGAATATACTATTGATTTTTTATGGCAAGTGGAATTTTTACCCAGTAGTTGCACATATTAGTTTATTTTACAATTAAGTTGACTGGCTCATATTTTTTAAATTAATACATCTCGTAAAGCACTTTAAAATGCTCTCATAGAACAAACCTCATCCATTAGTTGGTGTCTCTTCCAATCTCGGGCAAAAAATTCATTCTCTCTCCTGGGCCGGGAAAACTTTCGGAAGAAATCATCAATTCCTAACCTTTCTTTTCTCAAAGACTGTTTTCCTTTGCTATGAAAATAATGAATTTACATAAATGCAACAAATGATATAGATATTGTCCCTGTGTATCTGAATGTTCTCATTTTAAAGGGGCTATATCAGATGAGTTTTGTTAGTCTGGCAAAACTCTTCAGTTCCTTTACTGAGTTCTACAACTCTGTAATTTATTGATTATACTTGCCTGGGGAGTACTGAGACACCTTAGGATATGATTTTTGGTGTTAAAGTCAGCAGACAAATTCTCATGTTTTTTAACTGATCTAAAATTGTTGAGTTTTGAGTAGCTCAAGGATTTACAAAAAGATCTTTGTTTAAATTTCTGTATCAGCCTCTCTCTGCATAACTTGCCTATTTATATTATTCAATGTGGCCTCTCCATTACACATGGAGAAACATCTTACACTAAAATCTCCTTCCATTTTTTTTTGCTAGTCCTATCAGTTAATCCTTAAAGAGGCCATGGCATACCAAGAAAATATATCAGAACAGACAAGATATGAAACAGATCAGTCCATCTACCATTCTCAAAAATAATAAAAATATATAAAAGCAACTTAATATGGGCACCAGGTGTGATGTAATAGCTATTGCACAATCATTTTTTCATTTATAATTTTGAAGAATAAATTTTAACATTTAATATCTCAGCAATTGAAAAAGTTGTGAAGATGGGAGTTGGGTGTAGATGATTTGTGTGGTACCTTTCGTGTGTTTGGCTTGTCCTTCTTGATTCCTCATAGTTGCTGTCCATCTCTTTTTTGAAGTCAAATGAAGACAATTTTCTTAATGTCTTATGAGATTTTCCGTCTTCAGAATTACGACTATAGGTCTCCCTCTGAAGGTTGTCCTTGCTACTGTTTCTCTGTTCATCAAGAGATTTTCTTCTGTGGTTTTGGGGAATGCCAGTGGACTCATCATCACTGCTAGATATTAAAATTTGAACACATTTGTTAATAGGTACTGAAAGAATTTTAAGCCCCAGAGTTTTTCTCATCATTGTTTATTTATTTCATTCATTGTCTTCAATAACCACCACATTCTGATCCTTAAACCCATCTAATACAACAAGTTATCCAGTAGAAGAATATGAATTCAGTGGTTTTGGGTTGTGACAACAGACCTGTAAACTGAGTATGGTTGGTATGAGTATGTTTGGCATGAGTATGGTTGGTATGAGTATGGTTAGCATGAGTATGGTTAGCATAAGTATGGTTGACAAATTGCTTTTCAATTGAGAAACCGTAGGAATGAAAGCTGGGGCAGCAAATCTAAATGAACATTCACCGGCTAACCCGGATAATTTTGAGCAGTTTTTCAGAAGAGGATCGAAGAATGCGTGGTGGTTGTAAGTACACAAAACAGACGACAGATATGGTGGAAGAGTACCCTCAAAATAACGGAAAACCAAAACAGCCAGTTTATAATGGATACGGAATTCGATAGGCAGCTATTGAAGCTCGGTGAGGATCGGTGTAATACGGTGTAATTTTATGTATTTGAATAAATTCTTCTAGCTTGTAATATGAAAATGATGGTACCTTGAATGAATGGGATTCAAAACTGGTCTTGGATGTTTTTTTTTGTTTTTTTTACCAATCAGAATGCGGAAAACCAATAAAGGTATTTATGAATTAGTCTTAAATTAGGCCTATACATACAAATTATTATTTTGTATAATTAAATGGATCATGTTATTCATTTTGGACTAATTTTAACACAGTAATTATATGCATGCTGAATGTTAGTGCTTGATAAAGCCTACCATATAGCCTAGCCTACCATTTACACTGTGACTAAAACATGTGGCCAAATTTATATGCCAAAGCTATTTTGTCAGGTTCCTGGGTACCCAACCAGTTTATGCATGATCCTTTTTTTTTACCAGGTGCAAACACTAATCTTTATTCACATGATAACTTACTAAAGTTAGCAAAGATGAAATACAGAGGGAAGAGAGATATATTATCTAATGCCTTCATTTATGCAAACATGTAACCTTAATCTATACCAAATATGTTCCACATATTTCAGTTTAATTAATGTTTATGATGTGCACTAAAACATGTATACTACCCTCTTCTGTCTGCTGCCCCCACTCATGAATAATTAATGCATGTACAATTTGTACTGCACATCAGAGATGTGTACATTAATAACATATATGCTTGTATCAAATTTTAATGAATAATAATTAATAATTTGACCTCCTCTATACGTTTGTGATATGGATATACAGATTATTAAAAACATAGAAGAAAAATATGAAATACCTCTTACTACATAATGATGATGAAACTCACCTATCAGAATAATTGCTTGTATTCCTGTGTCTTGATTTTGTCAAACCACTTCCATTGTAAGATGTGGAGAACGTTCTTCTTAAGTCATTTCTCATAGTAGGTTCATACAAGTCATCCTCAACATTCAAACTGGGTTTTGGCTCTATAAAATGTTTATTGTGTGTTGTCTTCCTACGCACAGAAACACCTTTCTCACTAAGTGAATAGAAAATAGGTCATATGAAAGTAATTTACAGCGTAATTCTAGTTTTGTTTTTTATATATATAGCTAGCTGATGCACTAAAATATTAAAGAGGAGATAATATGGCACATATAAATCAGGATGATCACACTGTACCAATAGAGTACCAAAGTAAGGGTAGCATCATTCTCTATGACTGGTTCATAACCACCAAAAAATGCTTTATCATAAGAGTGATTTTACAAAGCAAATTTAACAACATCTTGATATTAAAATGAAACAACTTACAGAAACACATAAAAAATAAATTAAAGGATTCCTTCAATATTGATTTAGCACAAATAAGGTATTTTTGAGGGATTTTATCGTGATCGAGTAAATATCAGTGTGGAGGCCTAATGATTTTATTGTAAATTCCTCTCGGCATTGATAGGCTTATGGGAAATAATGTTGATCAAACATCGGTGTACATGGGTCGAAATAATGTTTAATAATTGTTTCTTCCATTTTAATGAATAATTAATCAATATTTCATTTTGTAGAAATAACATAAAATTACATAATAATCACATATGGCATATAGTGTGTTAGTGTCTAACCTTATGTCATGACTTTGGTACTATCTGATACATGTGCACAGCTGCCAAAAACATTTTGAGAAAACAACCAGAAAACCCAGAGGTTTTGTGATTTCTGCATGGCTTCCTCATATTCTTTAATTACATTTGATTCCATTAAAAGATTGTAGTTCTTCATACTATGGGAAGAAAACCTACATACAAGGCAGGGTTGGCTGCTTTAAATCACTGATTTAAATCAAATGTTTTTTTTTTAAACACTGATTTAAATCAATTTTTCAGAGAAAAAAAACATATTTTAGACAGGATACAATGTTTTAGGATGTTTAAATCACTGGAGTTAACTGAATTCAATTAAAGACACAGCAAACATGCAATTTTAACCCATGTGATTGTAGAAAAAAAATCATAGACTTTAATACAAATTAAAAAACTTTTAAGTTTTTCTCATGGGAAATTGATAGATCATTCAAATTTAAACCACTATTAATTGAATTTAGGGAGTAAACCAATTGAGTCACTCAATTTACTGTAACTTCAGACAAATGAAGAAGGGTTGTATGTTTACACTTCTAACAGCCTAATGTACAGTACATGTAGTAGGTAGCATGTTCAACTTGCACTTCACATAATAACTCAATTCATAGCAGTGATTACATAAAATATGAGTCTCAGTGTAAATGAGTTTTATTAATGAGCTTTCCTGTTACCCCTCTAACTTTGCCTTATATTCTCAGTAGAAGATCTAAGGGGAGGAGTGTTAGGCTGTCTACCCCCCCACCCACTTTATATATGCATATTGTAACTAGTGTTCAAACAGTTATCGGTATCGGAATCGGGCAGATTATTGCATAATCGGTATCGGAATTGGAATCGGTAAAAAAGCAGGGCATACCAGTTAT